>VDFB02030229.1:0-31921 GCA_007258455.2 Sequoia sempervirens
TTCTTCTTTTATGGTCCTAGTAAAGAAGAAAGATGGGACAATGAGGATGTGTATAGATTACAGGGCATTCAACGAAAAGACCATCAAGAAAAGGTACCTAATACCCAAGATCAACGAGTTGTTGGATAAGCTACATGGTGCAGTATATTTTTCTAAGATATCTTCACTCTAGGTACCATCAAATCAGGGTCAAAGAGCAGGATGTTCATAAGACAACCTTCAAGTGTCACTACAGGCACTATGAGTTCTTAGTCATGCCCTTTGGCTTGACTAACGCACCTGCAACATTTCAGTCTTGCATGAACCACATTTTCAACAAATAGTTACACAAATATCTCGTGGAATTCTTTGATGACTTGCTCATTTATAGAAAAACTTGGGATGATCATCTTAACCAATTGGATGAGGTGTTGAGTATTATGGAGGAGCAGTCTTTGTATGCCAAGGCCTCAAAGTGTGAGTTTTTCCTTAAGGAGATATTGTATTTGGGGCATGTAATCAGTGCACAGGGTTGATAGGTCTACTAGGAGAAGATCCGGGCAATACTTGACTAGCCACCACCTAGGACACTTACAGAGCTGCAAGGGTTCTTTTGTTGTGGAGTTACCACAGGCATTTCATCAGAGGGTTTCTTAGTTGGGGGCATCATTGAAAGACCTTACGAAGAATAGAGAATTCAGTTGGTCTGAGGAGCCACAATGAGCTTTTGACAAGCTCAAAGAGGTGATGAGTGCTTTCCCTATGTTGGCACTTCCTAATTTCACACAACCATTTGTCCTTGAGTGTGATGCATCAAGGGAGGGCATAGGTGCAGTACTAATACAGAACAAACACCCGATTTCTTTCGAGAGCCACAAGTTTAGGGGAACTGAGATACTTTACTCCATCTATGATAAGGAGATGCTCACCATAATGCATGTATTGGTGAAGTTCAGGCAATATTTGGTTGGAGGTAAGTTTGTGGTGAGGATCGACCACAACAGCCTTCAGTATTTCTTGGAGCAGGAGGACTTGAATGAGAGACAACATAAATGGGTCAATAAAATACAAGCCTATGACTTTGACATAGAGTATATGAATGGGAAAAAGAATATTGTTGCAGATTCCCTTTCCTGAAAACCAACAGCTTGCTCACTCACAAAGATTTTAGCAGATTGGAAATCTCATCTTCTAGTAGAGTACTCCAAGAACAAGTTTGCATGTGAAGTGATAGATGGATAGGTATAAGATGATTGATACAAAGTTGTGGATGATATCATTTTCTATAAGGGTAGGATCTATTTGGTGTCATAATCAAAACTAAAGGAAAATATTCTACAAGCTTCATATGACACTCCCTTAGCAAACCATCAAAGCTACTTCAAAACACATAGACAAGTCAAAGAGAGGTTCTCTTGGAAAGGCCTCAAGGAGGATGTACTGAGGTATGTCAAGGAGTTTGTGACATGCCAACATAACAAGTTAGAGCATTCACATCAGCGAGGGTTTGCTATAGCATTTACCCATTCGAACAAAAGTGGGAAAGTATTTCCATGGATTTCATCAACTGGTCTACTCAAGGTTCACAATAGGAATTTGAATATATGTGAAGTTTGTGGATTTTTGATGGAAGTTTCCATGGTCTTGCAATTTTCCATAGGAAATTTATCAAAAAATTTAGTAATATATGTGTACCTATCATAGACACTAGTAAAGGGGATAAGAAGAGGAAGTTTGTGTGGACAGAGCAAGCTGAGAAAAATTTCATCTAAAAAAGAGAGTGACTGAGTAGCCTATCTGGGCCCTACCAGACTTCAATAAGGTCTTCCAAATAGAATGTGATGCTAGTGGTCATGCAATAGGGGTAGTTTTAAGCCAAGCCAATAAGCCAATAGCATATTTTAGTGAAAAACTAAATGATGCAAACAAGAAGTACTCTTCATATGACTTGCAAATGTATGCAATGGTTCAATCACTAAAAAAATGGAGACACTCCCTTCTACCTAGGAATTTTGTGGTCTGTACAGACAATCATGCACTTCAATTCATAAATAACCAAGAAAAACTTAGTCAAAGGAACATTAAGTGGGTTGAGTACTTACAAAATTTTACTTTCACAATCAAACACAAGAAGGGATCGAGTAATAAGGTTGTTGATACTTTAAGTAGAAGGGCAGCAATTGTGCAAGAAATTCAGTTAAAAAGTGTTGGGATTGAAGCATTCAAGGAGATGTATGAGGATGATGAGGATTTTAAAGAAGTTTATGAAGTTTGCAAGCAACCTATTAGTACTAACATGGAGAAATGGCTAGATTACCTTGTACAAGATTGTTTATTGTTTAAGGGAGCACAACTTTATGTGCAAAAATTTTCTATGAGGGAAAATTTTATCAAGGAGAAGCATTGTGGGAGTATGGCAAGTCATTTTGGACTTGACAAGACACTAGAACAGCTAAGAAGGAACTACTTTTGGCCAAGGATGCAAAAAAATGCAAGAAGATTTGTGGAGAGATGTATTATATGTCAAAAAGAAAAAGGGAGTAGCACTAATGCAAGACTGTACCAACCTTTACCCATTCCAAATAGGCCTTGCGAATTCATCAGTATGGACTTTGTTATGGGATTACCAAAGACTCAAAGGGGTTTTGATTCAGTTTATGTAGTTGTTGACAGGTTTTTGAAAATGGTTCATTTTATCCCTAGAAAAAGTATGAGTGATGCTTCATATGTTGTATGTTTGTTCTTCAAAGAGGTTGTTAGATTTCATGGATTTCCATTGAGCATAGTTTCTAATAGAGATAGCAAGTTTCTAGGACTCTTTTGGAGAACATTATGGAGAAAGCTTGGTACAAACCTCAGTTTTAGCTCAGCCTACCACCCTCAAACTGATGTCCAAATTGAGGTGGTCAATAGTAGCCTAGGTAACCTACTAAGATGCCTTTCAAAAGATCATCCTAAACAATGGGATCTTGTGTTACCCGAAGGAGAGTTTTCTTATAATGACTCAGTGAATAGGAGCATTAGCAAGAGTTGATTTCAGGTGGTCTATGGCATGCAGCCAAGAGGAGTGTTTAAACTAAGAGACCTTAGTGGTATGGAGAAGAAAAGTGTAGAGGGTGAACAATTTGTAATTTGCATGCAAGAGATACATCAACAAGTGAAACAACAACTCCAATAAAGTGTGGAAAAGTACAAGCAAAAGGCAGATTTGAAGAGAAGAGAGGTTAGTTTCAAGGTTGGAGATCTTGTCTTAGCACATCTCAGAAAGAAAAGGTTTCCCAAAGGTGAATATACCAAGATGAAGATGAATAAGATACGTCCTTGTAGGGTTATTAGGAAGTTTGCAAACAATTCCTATGAGATAGACTTGCCTAGTGGAGTAGGCATATTACCAATTTTCAATGTTGTTGACTTGTACCCTTACAAAGGGGAGTTATTGTTGATGAAGGAGTAGGTACATAGAAGATATTAGATGTTGATTGGATAAAGGACCTACCACCCACCACACCAACAAAGTTAGAGTGCATTCTTGACACCAAAGAGAGCAAGAAAACAAGAGGCAAGAAATACTTTCAGTATTTGGTCAAGTGGAAATAACTTCCATACGAGGATCACATGGATGACAGAATCAAACATCATCAAGCATGGGAAGACAGTTGCAAACCTTCTCTCAGGTGGAACCTGAGTTTCATTCTTTTTCCCTTAGGAGTATGATGCAGGAGCATCACTTTGGATTGTTTTTATCTCATTTTGATGTTAGGAGTCTTTTTTGAGTCAATGTATGTCTTAGGAGGTCCATTAGGATCATGTCCAATGGTTTAGGTTGTTTAAGCTCTGCCCAGAATTCAAATTTTGTATTTTCACCAAAATCTAAATTTGAATTTTCTGTGATTTTCTAGTGATGCAGATATCACGGATTGTTTTTGGACCTCATTTTGATATTAGAGTATTTTTGAGTCATTTTATGACAGGAGGTCCATTGGGATCATGTCCAATGGTTTAGGTTGTTTAAGTTGGCCTAGAAATTTAAATTTTGCTTTTCCCACCAAAAATGCAAATTTAAATTTTCTAGATGATTTTTGGCTTGTTGAAGGTTGGGCTTTGTTCCTCAACTATAGTTTTGGGTTGGTTGAGTCTAATAATGTCTTAGAATATCATGACTGACCTTGTAAGGTCTCTTTTCATGTTTTGTTTTCATGTCTAGGTTGTAAAAGTACATGTTTTGCAAGTTTAAGGAAAAAAGCATTAGGTTACATTAGGTTTTTGATGAAAAAGACACATATTTGAATTGTAACTATTATTGATGTTAATTGACATGGAATGAATGAAAGAGAATGATCCAAGAAGCTAGAAAGGAGTTTTTGGATGAAAATACCCTGTTTCTTCACTATTTTAGATAATTTTTTACAATTACAGTCTGAAAATAGCCTTGTATGGCCTGGTACGGAGCCATGTCAGGTTTGAGAATGGATGGTTTGTTAGTGCCTTGTTTTCAGTTTTAAATTCTTTTTGTTTCATTAAATTTCATGCCCTATCATAGAGCTTTCCAGTGGGGGAAAAAATTCATATCTTTTGTTTTGACCAGTGAAAATTGATGAAACTTGGTGGAAATATTCATCAAGCTGTAAGGCAGGCCTCTACCAAAGGAAAAGTCACAAAACAAGCATATGTATGAGTTATGCAATGTTGTGTATGTTCTTCATTCAAAAGACTATCAAAAACCCTAGGTGGTTAAGGGTTTAGTGCAAATTTCATTTTTTTTGAGTTTCCCATAGAACTGTAAGGTTTGAAGAGACCCTCTGGAGTGTAATGAAGGTGCAAGAAGCCTAAGAAATCAAATATTGAGTTTCAATGCTATGAATACCTAATTAGTACTTTCTTGAGGGTTTGTGCCTAGAGAAGGAAAGTTTGTAGAATTCTTGCAAAGGTAGGGTTATAACACCTTCAGTATATTTAATCAAATCTAAAAACACTTGTTCTTGTCTTTTTTAACACTCTGCATCAGTCACTACCATAATTTGGGCATAGAATATTGTTTCTAATGGTTTGGATAAAGCTACAACATTCATGTGGCTATGGATTGTCCAGATTTAGTGATGATATGCATGCAAAATTATGAAATGGATAAAAGGAAATTCATTTCTAGATGAATGATTTATGGTGGCTATGGATTGTCCAAAGTTAGTGATGATATGCATGCAAAATTATAAAATGGATAAAGGGAAATTAATTTCTAGAGGAATGATTTTTGTATATTTGAGCATATAAGGTATCATGAGTACTTTCAATATTCCTTTATGCATCAAAGTAACAATCATTGAGAAATAAAAGGCTGCAAAGGAATTTAATGATGCAGATAAAAGATGCAAAAGACTAATCAACATGAAATTGAAAAAAACACCAAAGAAGATAGTATAAAAAATGCCCAAGGTATTGTACAAAAGTGACTTCCATAATAAAATCTATGATATTATGAATTTGTTATGCAAATTCTTTGGAATCCAAAATGCTTCTACTTTTGAACCATGGATGTATATTTATGTAGAAATTATTCTAGGAGGAAAAAACATGATGCACCAATTGAGAATAGTAAGTGATAATATACATGATAAAATTACCACCTTTGGATGAACACATTATTTCTTCATGACATCATACCTAGTTTATTCCTTGGCTATCAAATCTACTTTTTTTTGGATTAGATAGAATGTATACATTGGGTATTAGATTGGAACATAATTTAGTATATCATTATTATCCTCAATTGGAACATAAGGAGGCATTCAGGCATTACCGAAGGTTGAATGATGTTTTTTTATGTGGTTAGTTCAATCCATGGAAGGAGACTATATGTGGAGGTAGAAGGTATCATAAACAACAAGGGGAGTTGGTATATCCAATTCCCAAAGTTTACATATATAAGGATGGAAGGATTTTTTGGTAAGCCATTCAAACTACCAAAGTACCCAACTAAAAAAATAATTTTTCTAGAGATGTCAAGGCAAATAATAGAATCTCATTGAATCTTGAAGTCTAAATATAGGGAAAGAATAAAATTCCCCATTTATATTGGATGGTATGTAGGCCATATCTTGAGCTATGTAAATGCATAATTTACAACTTTATGAGCATGCAAGGAAAAAATATGATCCTTTTGGATAAGTAGAAAAATATAATTCATCTTCAATGAAGCATATACCCCATATTGAAGGCTTTTGGGCAGAATTCCCATATGGCCATGAAGTAAGAAAGAGGTCGAAATAGAGGCTCACAATGAGTCAAATGAAGACTATGGGTACACACATAATACCAAAATACGTTAAAGATGATGGAGAATTCCTACAATCTATATATGAGATTAATAAGGTCTATAATGAACCTATTCCAAACCATATTTGGTCTAACAAGGAGATTTCTTCTATCGATGATATAACACAACACATATTGAACAACAATGTAACTTGGTTAAATCATAATATCCAAAAATTAAAAGTAAGAGGATTTTTCATAACATATAGCCAAAAAATGCTAAAAATAAAGGATAAGATTGATAAAAGTGATTATTTTGATGATTTTTATCAAGAAAATAAAATTCCTAGAAGCTAAGGTGGTTCAACTTGGATAAGGCCATAGTGGAGAAGTTCCTTTAGTTCAAAAATTAATGGTAGTTGTTACTCTTGAAGGAACATATTATACACTTAAACAACCCATAAATATTATGTTGGTTGGTGCATCCAATGTATTAATGGATACATATGCATCTCTACCCATACATTTTAACCAAACATAAAGAGTGTAGAACATGTGATATTAATTAATTAAGTTTTGATGAACCCACCATGGTGTCTTCTTTTCCATATCCAATAGAGGATGGCAATTTTAGTTGGTTTTGTGAGATCTTAAACATATTTTCCATTAAAAATCCAAATCATTCTTAGATTCCTATCATCATAAAAAAATACCTATTTCATATCACATAGCCCAACCTTTCACACCTCCTTTTTATATTATACCACCTTCATCCACTTTTCAACTTATGCACATACATACACAAGAAACCTTTCCTTCCACTCATTATTGACTAACTCTCTTCTCTATACTACTAAAAACCTCAAGTTCCCACTTCATGTTCTATATTCAAAACCTATACACTTCCTAATTCACCCTATATTTCATTATTCCATCCTAATCCCATCCCATTAACCTCCAATAGTTCACCCTATGTTTCATTATCCCATCCTAGCTTATCCCTTTAATCTCTACTAGTCCATCCTATATTTCATCATTTCCTTCTATTCCTAAACCATTAACCTCTCTTATTTCTCCATATGTTTGTAGGGGGACCAACTCCGTTCAAGGCCCCAAGTCATAGAGAGCCAAGAGTGGAAGGATGCCCTAACTTACCTCAACTTAAAGGGGTGTTTTGAAATGAGGGACGAGAATGATCAGGACTATAAGGGTCGCTAAACCGCTTACGCATAGCTGGAAGTGGAATGGGGCTACGAACGTTGGTTTCCGGGTTTAACAAACACTCGAAATGCCGGGACTAAAGTATGGTTCCGGGATGATAGTCGCGACACACTAGTGTCTCAGGTGTGTTGGTGTTCCATATGATCAAAGGACTAAAGAGGGAAAATTCAAACAACGGAAAATAGACAAGCAGAGATTAGTGAGTACTTCCAAAGGGCAAAATAAAGTTGCCGGTATCGAAGATATGTGTGAAGATATAATAAAGTAAATAAACAAAAGTTAGGTGGCGGAGCCAATCTCCGCGGAGGTACTTTCGTTCACCCGGCTAACTCAAGTGGCGCATCCACCTACCTACCGGTGAAAGAGGGAAAATTGTTGGGTGGCTGTATAGGGGCCTACCTTAATTAGACCCCCATTTATGTGTTTCCACTTCCATGGAAAGCCAAGATAGCGGTAATGGAGAAATATATGCTAAAGAAAGAAATAAAGTAAAGAACACAAAAGCACTACAAAAATAGTAGGGTGCTACCCACCAAATCATAGAGGAGAGGAGTAGAAAGCTTACAACCTCCACCAAGAGCTCTCAAGGCTAATGGGGGAGAAAATGAGAGGACTCAAGCCTCTGCTACAATTGTTGTTTTGTTCCGCAGCTTTCTCTATAGAAGTTGACAGTGTTGTTGCTGCTATGGAGTGCAAAAAAGTATTGCTTGAATGTTAGAATGTGGAAGTGATCAAGTTGAGTGCTTAGAAGATGGATTGATAGCTTAGACAATGCAAAAGAAGATGAAAAGCTTGTAGAAGGAAATTTGAAGGAACAATGAAGAAAATGACCATATTCAGGTCAGTTAGTTGAAGGGGGCGTTACAAATCGACCTCCAATGGGAAGTGTAATACCTTTGCAGGCTTCAGACGTAGGAATCTACCAAGGACGTAAGTGCATCGCCTATGCGCTGCATGGGCGTCCTTGACAGTTATTCCTCTATCGACGCACAAAATGGATGCCAAGTGGAATGAAGGAAGTGAACTTATGTGGAATTTAGCCTTTGAATTTGGTTTTCTAAAGTGAGGAGTAAAAGGGGAATTTGCATAAGGGGTGTAAATTCGCTCCTATAGTTTCATTATCACCTCTTATTTGTATCTTATTTTATCCTATTATCTTCTAATAACTTACCATATTTTCCTTTATTCCATCATAATCCCATCCTATTAACCTCTAATAATTAACCCTATGTTTTGTGATTCCATCTTGGCCAATCCCACTAATCTCTTCTACTCCATTCTATGTTCCGTTATCCCCTTTTACTCCCATCCCATTGTATCATCTCTTATTTTACCCTATGTTCCATTATCCCCTCTTGGTCTTGTCCATGTCTTCATTCTATGTTATACCACCTCTATCCATATTTTATCTTATGTACACATAACCTTACAAGAAACCTTTCCTTCCACTAATTATTTACCAACTCTCTTCCCCATTAATACTACACACCTCAATTTTCCACTTCATTTCCTATATGAAAAACCTAGACACCTACTAATTCACCTTCTATTCTATTATTCCCTCCTTATCACATCTCATTAACCTCTAATAGTTCACCCCATGTTTCATTATCCCATACTAGCATGTCCCATTAATCTCTACTAGTCCATCCTTGTTCCATTATCCCCTCTTGGTCTTGTTCCATTATCTTCTCCTAATTCACCCTATTTTACTTTATTCCCTCCTAATCCCATCTCATTAACATCTAATAGTTCACCATATGTTCCATGGTCCCCTCTTAGCCTATCCCAACTCTTCCAGCCCATCCTATGTTCCATTATGCCCTTCTACTCACAACCCATTGTACTCTATCTTATTTTATAATATGTTGCATTATCCCCTCCTTGTCTTGTCCCTATATCCATTCTATGTTATACCACCTCTATCCACATTTCATCCTATACACATACCCTTGCAAGAACCCTTTCCCTCCACTCATTATTAACCAAATCCCTTCTCCATTACTACTACAAAGTTAAATTTATGACTTCATGTCCTATAGTCAAAACATACGTCTCCTAATTAACTCTATGTTCCATTACTCTCTCCTAATCCCATCCTAATATCTTCTACTAATTCACCTTATGTTCCTTTATTCCCTCCTAATGCCATCCCATTAACATCTAATATTTCACCCTATGTTTTGTGATCCCCTCATGTCCCATCCCCCTAATCTCTACTACTCCATCCTATGTTCTATTATCCTCTTCTACTCCCATTCCATTGTACCTTATCTTATTTCACCCTATGTTACATCATCCCCTCTTGGTCTTGTCCATTTATCCCCTTTATGTTATACCACCTCCATCCAAATTTCATATTATACACATACCCTTATAAGAAACATTTCCTTCCACTCATTATTGACCAACTCTCTTCTCCATTAATATTAAACACATCAAGTGACTGCTTCATGCCCTATGGTCAAACCCTAGATACTTCCTAATTCACCCTATGTTCCTTTATTCCCTCCTAATCACACCCCATTAACCTCTAATATTTTAACCCATGTTTCATTCTATCATCTTGGCCTATCCCATTAATCTCTACTAGTATATCCTATGTTCCATTATCCCCTTCTATTCCCATCCCATTACCCTCTCTTATTTCACCCTATGTTCCATTACCCCCTCTTGGTCTTATCCCTTTATCTTCTATTTCGCCCTATGTTTCTTTATCCCCTCCTAATCCCATCTCATTAACATCTAATATTTCACCCTATGTTTCATTATCTCCTCCTAACCCATTCCACTAATCTCTACTAGTCCATCTTGTGTTCGATTATCCCCTTCTACTCCCATCCCATTGTAATCTTTTTATTTTACCATATGCTCTATTATCCCCTCTTAGTGTTTTCCATTTATCCCTTCTATGTCATACCATATCCCTCCATATTTCATCCTATACATAGACCCTTAGAATAAACCTATCTTTCCACTCATTATTAACCAACTCTCTTCTTCATTACCACTACACACCTCAAGAATCTACTTCATGTATTATAATCAAACTATAGACAACTCCTAAATCACCCTATATTCCATTATTTCCTCCTAATCCCATTAGATTATCTCCTCTTGGTCTTATCCCATTATCCCCTCCTCACTCACCCTATGCCCATATACCATCCTAATATTGTCCTATTATCATCTCCTCCTAGCTAATATTTTTTTTAGATAAAAGGCACGGATGCCTAAAATATTATTAAATATATAAAAGTTTTGAAGTATATAGAAGCTGCATATAGCTATACTAATAAACAAAATTCCCTGAGAATAGATTATGCAGGGAAGCCTATACAAAATTCCATGTAGGGCAAACGCATATAACAACCTTATTCTTTTAAGTAGTAGCTTCGTATTAACAGAACAAAAAACTAGAAGTTTCAACCTGCTTTAGGAGGATGATGGGGTCGAAACCTCCTTTGAACCCATGGTAGATGGTGGCATTGGCGAATGAGGATCATAGGTGAGAAGGACAAGCATTGCCCTGCATACATCCAATAGAAGCTGGTGTCGACTTCATTCTTGTACCTAGGTGAGAAGGACAAGTATTTTTATGATGAGTGTCGCTGATGTCACTGGCCAACAACACAAAACAAACATAAAATCAGTTTCTTCACTCCTTAGGACTATTATCTTGTCAGATGCATCATATGCCATGTTGGCAAGGCAATCAGCCAAACAGTTACCTTCCTGGTAACAATGAGATATGTAGAAGTGATCAAATAATTTAAAAATTTCCAAAACATGATACATTATATAGTTTAAGTGCCATGAGGGTGACTCTTTCTTTCTACAAGCATTTATAATGTTGAGGGAGTCTCCCTCAATCCAAATATTCTTTATTTTTGTTTTTTTTCAAAACTAATCCTACTAGCAATGTCTACACTTTTGTTTTATTGCTTGTGTCCATAGGGAGTTTCATAGCAAGAGTTGAATGATAATCCTACTAGCAATGCCTGCACTTCTGCTTTATTGCTTGTGTCCATAAGAAGTTTCATAGCAAGAGTTGAATGATATTATGATATATTCCCCATCCTAATCTAATTTCATCATGTAATCACAACTCTCTTTATTTCCTATTATTTATTTGCACTTGTTTCTCAACACCTTAGCATAGTTCATCCTATTACCCTATTTTTATCTCTTCCTTATATATCCTTCCCCTATGTGTAGTCTACCATGTTCACAAATGGAGCATAAAGTATTCCTGCCATATTACATTTAGAATAACATAGCATAAAGTAGTCATAACAACTATTTATTAGGGTGATAAGTTTCTTTAGAGTGTTATGGACCTAGTTGTTGATCAAAAGGTTGATTATCACACAACATCAATCTCATCTTGAATTTTAAGGAGAATCATTATCCAAATTATTCTCGGTATTCACTGTTATGGCCTTAATTATTTTTTAGGTTAAGGTCAACTTATGGATACCATAATTATGGCATGGCTAGTTATGTCCTATTTGTTATTTCTTCATTTTTCTATAATTTTCCTATCAATCATACCTCAAAAATCATAGTCCTTGATATTATATTTTATTTTCTTGTGGTTTTTATTGTGGAATATTTTTTTATTGTGGTTTTCATTGCGGATCAATTTTTTTCTTGTGGTTTCATGCTTTATCATAGTATAATTAGAATAATTTACATATCATATTCAACATCCTAATTATACATGACTTTGTGATACATATAATTCAATATCATGCAAGGAAATTACCCAAGAATCAAACATCAAAGGATCGTGAAGCCAGGAATGTGAAGAAAAGAGAACGAATGAGAAAAAATTGTGAAAGAGAAGAAATTGAACTCCATAGATGATGATATTTCATATTTTCTAATTCAATTAAATCATAAAGCATCCATTCAAGGTATGAAAGAGAAGAATTTTGAGAAACAAAGACAACGAATACAAAAAGTTCATGTAATAAAGAAATTGAATCTTGGAGTTGAAGGTACATCCTCTTTTCCATCTAAATATGATATTGAACAAATTCCTCAAACACAAATTGAACTAATAAATAATGAAACTACCAATGATGATTTCAAACCTATTGATCAACCTATTCAAAACATAATAAATATACCAAATTTTGAAGAGAAAAAAATTATTTTATTAAACAAATTTACGTAGTGAAAAAATTTTACCATTGAGAACACTTCCTAGAATTTTGCATAAAAAACTTAAGTTTTTAATTGAAATTAATGAAAACATTTTAAAGCTAATGGTTTATAATATTCTTGAAAGTTCTTGTAGAATAAATGCTAATAAAATATGGAAAATATGTTTTCAAAGCCTAAATGAAATAGGAAAATGTGAATTTTTCATTGAAATGAAGAAAAATATTAAGTTTAGACCCATAATGAAGATTCTTGATCTAAGAACATCAAATACTAATAATAAAAAATCTAAATTGTTAAAAATATAATCAATACATATGAAAGAGTTTGTTTAACCTCATTCACCAAAGATAGTAATATTACATAGTGTGTAATTACATAAACTAGGATCAAGTGAGATCCACTCTTATAGAAGCTCAAATGTAGGTTTGTAGAGTATTCATATGAGGAATATTATGTTCTTTCATTCTTCATCTATAGATTTTACTTGGAATGAGTGTGATTTAAAAGATTAGTTTGATGAATGGCATGCTAAAATTTTAAGCCCCTCATAATGTATTAACTCATAGGAGCACTATGACTCGTGGAAATGGAATCATTGATTGTTTGACCATATTTTGGATCTAGTTCAACTAAGTATTATAGATGCATTATTTAATAAGAATCAAAATTTTATCTTATTTTTTAGTATTTTTATATCATCTATTTAATTAATCATTATTAAATGCACAATTCAATGTAGGGCATGTTTATGCAATTATTGCAAATAAAAAAAATGAAGGGCTATATTACTATTTGTGTCATTGGATTCAAGAAAAAAAATTGGGATCCCCTATGATAGATGCAGAAGAAATTAAGTATCCTACAAGTTTAGTGGTTGTTACTAGAACAAGGCTTAGAAGGTACTCAATGAAGAATTTTGATGGGTGGTTGTTCAAGAAACTTGACACAGGAAAAAATTCCATTATTCTAAAATTCTTGTAGCATCAAATGTTTAATTAATCAAATATGGGGGTAGACCATTAAATAAAAACTTGTTTGAAGTTTTTTAGTCTGACCATGAAGCAATAATTGACCTAATAAAGAGTAGACTAGATCCACATAGACATTGGAATGACCCAAAGGTTGTACATAGTTTGAAAGTATGTTTTGTACTTTTTATTTTATTTGATATTGGTTTACTATGCACTTCTTAATCTAGGTCTTTATTTTCACTTTGTTGTGCACTCCTTAATTTATTTGATTGAAGTATGTTATATAAATCTCAATCTTTGGCTTTCCATTTGAGAATTTTAATGACTTCTTAAAATGTGGGTTAATGGTTCCAAACAAGCTTCAACCTTCTTGTGGTTGGTGTTGTTAGTAAATAATTTTATATTCTTGAAGTAAAGAGAAGATTTTAATTTGACTGGGGAAGTGGATTCCTAATTATCTTGAATTTAAGTATGTTATATAAATCTCAATCTATGGCTTCCATGATTCCTATTTGAGGGTACATACATCTATCCTCCATGTCAATATAGGGATTTAAATGAAATCATCTATAAGTTTCACTACTATTGGTGTAGTTACATCAAAGAGTCTAATTTTGTGTCATCTCATAACTTTGGGCTTGTCACCTAAAATTGCACCCTTATTGAGCAATGTTCAATATTTCAGAATAAAAATGGGAATGATGGGACCTTGTTAACTTGAGATCACACCTATAGATAATTTTGGTTCCTTTCTAAGCCTAGATGTAAGTGTTGATCCAACCTAACATAGATTGAAACTAAAACCTACTCCTACTCTAATGATTCATGAGAAAAAAGGGGAAAGGAAGATAACAAAAAAGGAAAGGTGGTGATGCACCAAGACTTAGTTGGGTCCTCTCGCAACTAACAATAGCACATGAAACCTATGAAAATTTATAAAACTCACAAAGATCTTTATTTCACTAACTCTTGCAAGCATGTATGAAGGTCAAGGGTTTGATAATCACTAAGAGCCAAAGAGGAAATCCGCATATAGTTTTTATAAATAGATAGTATATAGCATACATCTCTTTAAAAGGTAAAATATCATCCATACATGAAGGTAAGAAAATTAAACTAGCATAGAAAGGGAAGTAAAATATCCATAAACTGTGTTGATAAATGAGAGAATATGCAACATACAAGGATTGAGAAGAGGTGAAAACAACAATTTTTACTAATTATACACATTGAGCTATTATTTTTGCAACTTTGAAAAATAGAAAAAGGCTATTAAGAGAGTTTTTTCCTACATGTCTTATATTGGAAAAAAATGAGAGAACTCCTAAAAACAAGGAATTCTAGGCCCTTAATACCCTAGAGGAAAACACCCAAAATTGCAATAAAATTCATGTTGTAGAGGAAACCCTAGGTGTCATCTCATCAATGCTTGTATAATAATTTAACTTCAAATCTAATATGATCATGTAGAAATTTGAAAATAAAATCCTCTACACCCCTACCATACCTCCAATCATTGATGGCTCATGAGATTGAGTGTATAAACAAGAAAATCACCTAAAAAATCTACTAAATTGTGACCTAGGCATAGCATGTTAGAAAATGTATTTGCAACAATAATTGAGGCATGAGGGAGCATCATTTTCCTCATTTGAATATGTTCCAATCTTCATAAATAATTATTTATAAAAACTATTATATCTAATTTATTGGTTGGTGGGTGTGAAAAATGCATTAATGGTGTTCCTAGGTTATCTCGCAAACGAGTAGGGTATTTTTGCATTTGAATGGAATATTTTTAGATGTGGAATGCTAAGGGGGTATTTTGATATGGATGGAGGGGTGATTGGACCCAAAGTCCCAAAAGAAGTAAGGAAAAAAGATGTCAGAATCAAGGAGTTATGGATGACAAGGAAGTAGGGGTGAGGTGGGAAGGTTGGCAAGGGAAACTTGACAAGGGAACCATAGCATAAGAAAGGTGTTGAGATGTTGAAATCAAAGTTCGAGTGAGACTTAAAATGGTATCAAAATAGGGGATAGCCAAAATTATAACTTTGAAGGAATTTATAGTGTAATCGGTGAATTTTTAGGCTTTTGTGGATGAAAGGAAAGAGGTACTCAGATAAGGGATGCTTGAAAGTGACTCTAAAAGAATTAGGAACTTTTGGGATGGAAGGTAGAAATGTTTCAAATATTTGAGGAATCAAAGATAAAAAGGAATGCATACTAAAGGATGAGATGGATGAGAAGCTTTGAAAGTATAGTAGGCTAGTGATGTCAACATGCCATCAAATCAAGACTATTGATGTCAGCATGATGTCATCAAAGTGCTAATATTAGCATGATTCCATCTAGAAAAAGCTTATTACAAGAAGGTACTAAGGAATAGGGAACTCTAAAACTCTAATGAAAATGAATTAAATGAAAAGAAGACTTTCAAGATGTTGGAGGTAGAAGGGATGGTATGAAGGGATGGAAAACTATGAAAATTTGAAAGACTTAGAGAAATTTTTAACTTGAGGGAATGTCGAAGTGTTGAAATTTTGAGGAAGGCAGGATTAAGATGACAAGTCTGACGAGATGGAGGGATCCAAAACTCTGAAAGACCAACAAGAATTAGATGAGTTTTGGTAAGGAATAAAGTGGTGTGTTGGGACATTAGGGATGGATGAAAGAAGGTACCTAAAAGGGAACAACCAAAATTCAAACTCTAACACAAAACACTTAGACTCTTTATGGCCTTCAATTTGATGATTTAAGTATGACATCATCAAGGATTGATGATATCAGTATGACTTCAACATGGATGAGAATCAAAGTTTCAAATGGGACTTAAGAGTGGAATCAAGTTAAGGAATGGCCAAAATTCCAACCTCAATAAGGAACTTAGCAACAAAAGATGGGATATCAACATTTATAGGGAAGGCATGAATGTATGAAGGTATGATCAACCCCACAACTCTAAAAGTTTGAGAAAAGCATAAAATGCTAAGGAAAATGCCAGGAAGAGCCTAGACTTATGATTTTATAAATTTTTTGGATCCTTGAACACTTAGGGTATCCATTCTAGATGACTTAAGATTGGTTTTAAATTTGATGGGTTAAAAGAGGGATGAAATGGTAACATGGCCTATGGGCTTTGCTAGGGGAATTACACATTGATAAGGTTGGTATACTCCAAGATCCACACCATGACTAAAGAATGATGACTGAAAGCTAGATCTCCCTCTCATTCAATTTGATACAATTCTATAAACTAACACCAATATTTCAACTCCCCAAGTATAGATCCTAGCCTAATCAATCTCTCGAATAATTGGTACCAACACCATCTTAGTGAAGGAGCCTTCTTACCTCCCAACAAGTGGGTGCTAATTATATTTGATCAAAATATTTCATAAAGGGAGAATGATAGATAAAGGAGTTATATTAAGGTATTCTTGATCCTTGAGCTATCTTATGGTTGATCATCTCCTAAGAAGTCCCCCCACAAAATTATTTGTCTCTCATACTCATCCCCTGGTAATGTCAACCTCTCTCCTCAAACTAGAACACCTAGGACATGATATACATTATTCTAGAGAGTAATTATCCACTCTCTTCTAACCCCTAATAACTAAAAGGTGTTTTGGTTGGCATCCAAATAGGTCAAGTTGTAGTGAAAAAATCCATGGAAAGGGATGAACAATCAAAACATGTAGAACTCTCATCAATCCATCCCTTTGAAGGATGGTCACATCTTCTCTACTCAACGCCTCCATGGCCTCCATAATTTTGTCTACTCCTTAGTAGTGTTTCACCATATGTAGTGTTCTAAAAAATCATTGAATCCATCTTAGCCTTCAAAAAAACCCTAGAAATTAGAAAATTAGTAAAAATCCTTAAAAGGATATAAAACACAAAATAAAACTTGTAACCAAAAAATTACAAAATAACCTAAAACAAGAAAATTTCTTGGTGTTCTTGGTTAATAATGGTGATCGGGAAGGTCTCTTGGGCAACCTTAGGGTAGCCTAGGTGACCCAAACAAGGTGACAAGGGTCCCTAAGCACCTACCCCCCTCAACTCAAGCAACTAGGAAGAGTGAAAGGGGAAACCCTACCCATACCATGTGCAAACCCCAAGCACCCAAAAATGATCAAATTAGAATTAAAATCAACAAAATTTAAGTGTAAAAGTAGTTCTAACCTAGACAATGATGTAAAGCAACAAGCAGAAGTAAATTCAACAAATAATTTTAAAAAAAATCAATAAATATAAAATAAAAGGAAAAGAGGTGGCTTTTCTTGATTCTCTCACTTGCGAGACCATGCAAGGTTAATTTCATACCATAAGATCAATCCCCTCATCTCTAGCTCTCTATTGACTATTTGCTTGCCAATTTCTTCATTGTTTGGCCAAGTTCCCTCTTCTTCTTCTTCTCTATTTTCCCCTCTTCTCTCTCCATTGTGGCAAGTAAAAATGACCTTATTTTTACCCATTCCTAATATCAAAGGTTGAGGCTTTCTTCCATACTGTACTTTTTTCTCACCACTTTCTATAAATCAAAGCAAGCCAACATAGGTATATAATGAGCACCACAACAATGATATGTCCTCTTGTTGATTTCTATGAAAATTTGAGATAACCACTTATCAAAATATACTTGATTCAAATCATTTATTTCTAGTTTATTCGCATAAATTAAGGCATACAATAAATCTAGTGTTTCTCTAACCCCATGTTAATGGAAACTTCCTTTGTCATATTTTACTGTCACTTTCTCAATTGTTGTATTACACATGATTAACCCATTTATTTATAATTTCATACATAGGACAACAAATAGGTAAGTATAGGTAAGTGAGGGTCCCACACACTTATTTTAGTAATAGCACCTACCTTCTAAGTAGATTGTCATACCCAAGGGGGTAACATATAAGCACCCAAAATCACATGGGTCGATAATACACATCCAATGATGATTTGGTGGTTCGGCCCATGACCCATGTAGTGTGTTCATTTCTCCTCACAACCATTTCTACATTGATGGAACCCTTCTTATTGTCCTAAAATCCTCCTTCAGGTGTCCTTCACCTTTGTTTACCTCCTCAACCTGCTAGCCCTTCTTTCCATTTGAGAATCCTTTCTTTTGCATTAATTTTTGGGGGCACCTTGAAGACCTTAGTGCACTTGAGTAATCCATGTTAAGTTGTAAGGTCACCTAAGTAGACTACCCTAATAAATGGGGTAACCCATACCTTGACACAATTGGCCCTATCATATTTTGGTATGTTCATGAGTCATTCCAATTTTCTTTTCTCCTAATTTCCTTCCCAAAACTCAACTTTTTTAGTGTGGGATAGCTTGCTTTAATTTCTTCTTTCTTCTTTATTTTCCTTTCTTTTTGAAGCTTGCTTTAATTTCTTCTTTCTTCTTTCTTTTCCTTTCTCCTTCACCTATTTGAACCCCTCAAATCTCATTCCCAAAGACAACACAAACATAGAATTCAAAGAAGCTCTCAAAAACTAACAAATAAATCTCAAGCTTTGTTGTCATGGGATAGAAGGATTGTTAGACTACCTCAATAAGTCTTTGTTAGAAGTTTTGTATCCCTTCCTCTACAAACTTGGATCATATTTAGAAGATTGAATGACTCTACAAATCGCAATGTTAGATCCTCTTATTTAGGCTCTAACATCACCCATGAGAAGCTAATTTACCTTCCTAATCAATCCCAATTTGTATCTTCCTTTCAATCAAGTGGAGTACCCCAAGGCTAGAAGAGGATAATTAATTATGGATAAAATTTAGATCCTCTAAGGACACAATCACAATTCGAAGCTTCTTCTAGGTTCTTTCAATTCAAGAAGCAATTTATTTACTCAAAAATTATATTTCTTACTAATTAAATCACATACTCTTGCTAAAAACTATAACACTTACTGTTTCTTAGTTTAGCTTAGATTCATTATTGCTTTGTTAGGAAGATTAGATTTAAATTACTTTCTACACTTTTCTTGCAAGTAGATTAGAAGCTTCATTTACTTTCAAAATCCCCTCAAAATTGAAAAACCATCAGAAAAAGTAGTGTAGTTGCATCTAAAAATCCATTTAGAAGTTATTTGCATACAATCTAAATAACTCACACTTCAATTTTGAAAAGCATGGAAAAGAAAAAAGTAGGTAAAATCTCTTTGCATGCATTTAGATTATCACATCTAACTAGATTTGTACAAACATTTGAAAAATAAAAACAAAAGGAAAATCCCTTGATACCATCATGAGGCATTCACCAAATATTCAAAAATTGAAGCAAACATTACAACTTCAACAAAGCATGCAAACACACCAAAATAACCCCCCTTTGAATTTCCTATCTCGCACTCAACTTTTTACCCTAAATGTAGGATTAAGGAAAATTGGATTGAGTTGGTTTAGGATGAAATACAAGAGATCATGCCCCTACCTAGGCACATTTGAGAAGAGAACAGACAACATATAAGGGAAGAGTCTCACATAAGAGATAATGCCTTCTAGATAAAACTAATTGAACTTATCAATGTTAAACTCACAGCAATAATGTTATGCCCCCTTTAGTGTGTATAGTGTTATAAGTAGTCGGCTTCTGGCTACCTAAACTCTTAATTAAGTCATATTATCATTATTATATTGTTATTTAGTTATTTAGGTCAGCCTAAGGCTTATATGGGGTTATCTAGGTCGACATGGGTGATATTCTAGGCATAATTATGGCATATATAGGAGGTATAGGTAAGCTAGTATCATCATGTTGAGTATTGAGTTCTTATTGAAGAATATTGGAGGTATCCCCCTCGAAGTGGCATATTATTATCAAGTATTTGCATCATATTTCAGATTATATTCTTCTTGTGCAAGTTGTTTCATAACAAGTGGTATTAAAGCATGATCTTGGCACTGTGACGACAAGGCATGTTTTTTAATTTTGGTCGTCATTTTGTGAAACACATATCTCCCCGATTTTGGAAAAAAATTATCTGATTTTTAAAGGGTTTTTGAAGGATAAATTAAAGAAGTTACAATCCATATTTTAGAGGAATTGGAGTAGAATTGAGTGAGTTATTGTAGAATTAGGTTTTTGTCCAATTTATTTGGAAAGTGCATATATTCCAAATCTTGTTTAATTTCTTCTCAATTATTAATGGGTTTTTGGAGAAGTTAGAGAAGAGACTACAGTAAAAATTTTGAAGTTTAGATCATAATTAAGTGATTTATTTGAGAATTAGGGTTTCCAACAAATTCACTCTCAAGGCTACAAAACACCTAATCTTTGGGAGATTTTTTTGAAAAAGTGAGACCTAGGACTTGGTAAGTTACAAAAAAAGTTAAGGTATTTTGACTTCATTTGTGTGATTTATTGTAAAATTATCTTTCTAGAACTTTTGTACAACAAAGTAACCACAAAAAAGAAGAAAAAGAAATAGAATAAGAAGTAGAACAAGAAAAAGAGCAAGAGAAAGAGAAAGAATAAGAACAACAACAAGAGAAATATGGAGAAAAAGAGAAAGAACAAGAAAAAGAACAACAACAACAAGTAGCAGTAGAAGAAGAAGTGAAAGGAAAGAAAGGAGATGAAGAAGAAAAAGAAAAAGTTAGCATTGAAGACAATGCTTTTGTAAAGTGGAGGGCAATGTTATGCCCCTATCCCTATAGTTTGTATAGTGTTATGAGTAGTCGACTTGTGGCTACCTAACTCTGAATTAAGTCATATTATCATTATTATATTGTTATTTAGTTATTTAGGTTAGCCTAAGGCTTATATAGGGTTATCTAGGTTGGCTTGGGTGATATTCTAGGCATAATTATGGTATGTATAGGAGGTATAGGTAAGTTAGTATCATCATGTTGAGTATTGAATTCTTATTGAAGAATATTGGAGGTATCCCCCTCGAAGTGGATTAGGAGGTTGCCCCCTTGAAGTGGCATAGTATTATCAAGTATTTGCATCATATTTCAGATTATATTCTTCTTGTGCAAGTTATTTCATAACAACACCCCAACAAGCTACAAAATAACACCTAAACACACTTATCATTCTGCATCCAACCCCATAGAGCAATACCATAGTCAAACAACAAGCACTATTTGCTCAAGAAGTGAATGAAAGTGATGTGATCCCCACTTCAAGTAATCATACGACTATCACTCATCAAGATCCATTTCCCCATGAAGAGGGTAGTCCATTAAAATTTACCATGCTAGATTAGCTTTTGCCACAATAGAAAAATAGTTTGCTCCAGGCCATTAGCAAGAGTGAAGCACATATCATGTCTAAGTCTGTCATCTATTTTTTGGTGAATCTTTTTAGAATATTAGAGTACTACATTAGAGAGCAACTCTCCTTTGAAATTTCACCCTCCTTGAGTATGTCAAGATCCTTACTCTAGTGCCTACATATGAGAGAACAACTCTCCTCCAAGATCCACTTTCCTCCAAAAGTATTAATATTCTTTGTCTAGTGTTACATTGAAACCAAATCTCCCCTCTAATGTATGGCAGAAACAAAGACAATGTAGATACATTAATCCCACCTTGTTTCAAAGGTCACACTATCCACCAAATAAGTGTAGATATGCTAACCCCACCCTATTTATGAGGTTACACTATCCCAAAATACTACCGAAAATTGTGAAGCCCCCCATTGCTCCATGAAGTGACACAAATGGTGTGGAGTTTCTCAAACAATTTACCATCTTAGAGTGAGAAGCTAGTTCAAAATCAAAAAATTCTCCAACCTTCTTTGTCCTCCAACCTCTTCATTGACCCTATTTATGCTATATTTGCCAAATGAAATAGTAGAATTTACAAATATAACATGAAAAACCTCAAAAGTACAATACACATCGATCTCAACCAATAATACACTCTTTCATACGAACAATTTCAATACAATATACATTTTAAAATAACAAAATACAAATCTTATACTTCCAATAAAATCAAAGTTTTAACTATAAACATTTCAAAACTCCTATTACACCTTTTACTTCTCCAATTGCAAAAGAACATTTTTCATTAATAAAACCCTTAATCTAAACTTCACATTTAAAGTTTTGCAATGAACTACCTTACAACACCTTTATTTCAAAAAGAAATCAACCACTTCCCCTCTCCCAAAATCTCTGACTTAAAGAAATGCAAAGTAAACCAAACCTTCAATATTTCCCAGCACTGTTGACTTCTTCTAATTCATTCACGCCATTTTGTCAACTGTAAGGCCGCTTCCATAATGAGAAAATCGATTGATAATGAAAACCCAGAAAATGAAAAACAACTTACAATCAAACGCTAATGTCCAACCAAAGTCACGACCACAGTGAGATAACAAATGCCCAGTTCTCAGCCTCCACTGCGCAAGGATACTAAATGTTTTGCTTCATCTCTCTATCATGCTTTAATCACTAGGATTTATTTGTTGCAACTTTCTAGAATTTCTACCACTTGCTTTCATTGTGATGAGTGAAATGGTTATCCAGATGAGGCCTTGCTGCAGTTAAATCAAACATTGTTTGAGATGATCTTCCTGTCGCTTCCTTTGGACCACTTGCATTTATGGTCTTCTTTCACCCACCATACACAAAGATTTGTTGGTTTTTCTCCTTCTTAAATCTGCTCCTACTCATTATCTTTCTTTCTTTTTTTAGACTGCAGGAATCCATCGGGTATCCGTCCCCCTATAAACTGCAGTGCGTCTGGTAAACTTTTTTCACGTGACCAGTGACGCTGGCATGACACGCCCTCCAATACCACAGGTTTGGGGAGAGACTAGACCTCATGACCTCTTGCCTACAACGGGATCCTTTAGCCAATCGAGCTAGGCCCCACACCCCAAAAAAAATATATTATTAACTCACATTGTGAGAAGAACATTCGAAAAAATCGTTACTAATGCCTAAATTAATTAACACTCCTACTCACTATCTGATAGCATTTATTAATTGACATTACTAAAGTGTTATTTATTTATTAGTTATTCTATCTATTATTTAGAGATCTAATATTTCAATAGATAATATCTTATTTCAATATGAATTTTTTTTATAAATTTGACTTAGTCTAGTTTTAATTTATTTGAAATTTATTAAGTGATTTTGAAAGAAGTGTAATTTTAGAAGTTGATGTTTTGTTTGTATATCTTAGTTTTAACATAGGGTTAGATTTATTTCTAATGCTGTGTTATAGATTAGCAAAAGCTATATTTATCTCTACTTTTAAGCGTTATCAAATTTCAGTATTTTTTTTTTTTTTCTCTGTGCTTCTAAATTGTAGAGAAAACTAAATCAAAGACTTTAATGTTGGTATCAAAAAATAATAGATTAAAACTTCAAACATTATTATAGAAAGAAGATGCATTTCAATTTTACACTTACAAATTATCACTGATCCAAAGCACAAATCTTTGACTGAAAAATTTAGGGAAAACATTGAATTGATTTTCAATATATTGCTGAGATTAAAAAAAATTTGGAATAGTTTTGTTTTCTTCTTTTCTTTGTCTATTGAAAGATGAAAGAAAGAGAAGTTATGAAAGTATTAGTTTGTTTTCATTTACAAAAATGAAAGTTTTCCTTATTGTTTATGCTATTGATTTTACAAAAAAAATATCAAAATAAAAATAAAATATCAAAATTGTTATTTTGCATAACTAAAAAAAAGAGGAAAGAGCTTTACTCATTAATTTTATTTTATCAAAAAAAAAAATTATATTGAGTCTTATTAATTGCATTCATTAAAAATAAAGAAAAATATAAAAAGATTATTTTCATTTAAATAAAAATATGAAATAATTAGTTTCATTTAAATTAGTAAACTTGCATTAATTGATTGTTATTTGATTAGTAAAATCATTTAAATTAAAGAAGCAATCTCTTAATTTGGATTGATTGACTATTCAAGTATTATCAATTTTCCCTCAAAAGCAAATAATGTTAAGGCAGTAGAAGTTGTTCTTCGTAGTCTCTTCAGCAATAATTTTTGAACTGAGAGGATCCTATTGTCAACGGTGTTTCCCATTCTCACCTTTTTAAAATATAGAATCTACAACTGTTCAGGAATTAATCTGTTTACAATGCTTACCAAATAACATTTAGGTAAATGGGTTGGCTTCCTTCCAAATAACAAAAAAATGTGAATACATTTTCTACGTATATGAGGTCTGCAATTAGTATTTTAGTATAATAGAAAACAGTTGTACTAATAAAGAATCGCATTGATCAGATTTCTGTTCTTGCCACCAAACATCAGAAGAAACAAGCGAATTCCTGATCCAAATCATATAATGCTTAATGATGATTAATAAATGAGGGCTGTCCAAAAATTGCCTTTAAATGATGGCACAATTTGCCACATGAAATTACCGAATAATTCACAGTATTGAAATAGCATTAGCTTCCACAAATGGCAATAGACTTTGTAAAATCGGATTTAACCACATCCATTTATTTTGTGAGGTAAGGATAAGAATTAAGGCTACATTTGTAGTTTTCTATAAGTATCTCAGCTTCTTCCGTAGACAAACAACCTTTCCTAACAGCTTCTTCAGCTTTCCTCTGTAGATCTTCAATCATTTTGCTTCCATTGTGTTGAACAGAAAATAATATTTCCTCAGTTGTCTGGCCCTCCACTATTCGATCAAAAGTATATTGCCCTTTGCTTTTGTTATCATTAGCGTTACTAATATTGTTCAATGCTTTCGACCTCACATGAATGACATTTATTCCTCCAAACAAATTATGAGCACTTCCCATAACTTCCTGAACATTAATTTACATTAGATCAAATTAGCACTAAGAGTAACTCTTTCATGTGACAGAAATAAGTTTCCAGAACAAAGATAAGACTCAAGAAATGAGCTAGAAGAGAAGAATATCTGAAGGGTTAAAGGATACCTGATAAACACCAGCAAGAAATAACCCCATGTAGTACGGTTCTCCTTCATGTAAATGATGCACAGAAAGCACATTTTCAACTTCCCCACTAGGTCCTATAAAGTGCTCTATCTTTCCATCACTATCGCATGTCAAATCAGCCAAGGTTGCTTGTGCATTTGGTTTCTCATGCAGCCGATGCAAAGGCATGACAGGAAAAACATGACTTATGGCCCATGAATCAGGTACAGAACGGAAAACAGACAAGTTGATATGATATGTTGCAGCCAGCGATTTTTTAAGCTTTTCTAATTCATCTGGCAAATCAGAGTCCCTAAAATTGTCTAGGAAAGTATACGAAATTGCATCATAAAGAGTTTCCATTTGCGCCCTGTCCTCAAGACTGAGGAAACCAAGTTTGAACAAGGTCTCTGCTTTTTGTTTTAACTGCTTTGCATCATTAAAAGCTTGCAATAGATTTTGCTGGCACATAGTTCTTGAGACTTCACAGAAATTTGACAGTAGATCATCCCCAGGGTTGCAATCCTCCTGACCATTGATATTTGCATGCATAACTGAACCTGTATAATGCTCATAAAAATTGTCACTTTACAACCATCGAAGTTTGAACCACTAACTCAACCTGGATAAATTCATCATAGTAGATCCTCTTCAACAAGTCTTATCCCAACCAAAATATAGAGATACACAAGTTCAATTTTCTAGTCCAAAAGCTTGATATTAGATTAATGCAATCATACCTGAATAATCTGCTTTATCTATACTTTGCACTATAGTTTGGCCCAAACTTTCTTGCTTGCTAATAAACTTTGGTTGCATCCGCTGGCTAACACTTAATACATCAAATACAATGACTGAATGATGTGATGCCAAAGCTCTCCCACTCTCGGACACAATTACTGGCTGAGAAATCCCTTTGAGAAGACAGGCATCCCGTAAAGCAGCTATGATGTGGTTTGCATAGTCCTACAAATAAATTTGGTTCAATGTTACTGATATGGAAACACTTAGGATTGAGAATGTGACTGCTTTTTAAGAGTTCCACTCTTGCTTAACCAAGTAGAAAAGAAAATTTATATCTCACTTGCATGCTATAGTTGATTGAAACATTAGATGGGCTCTTTGTACCATCATAGTCAATCCCAAGCCCACCTCCAACATCAATGTAATGCTGTAAAAAGCAGACACTGTATAAGAAAAGAGGCCAGCTTATCACAATTTCTTTGGATGATATTTCATATCTTCAGATGATATCATCTTTAAATTTGACCAATTAAAGAAGAAGATGATAGTGAACCAAAAGGAAATAGCCCATGGCATACCATAGAGGCACCCATCAGAACTAATTCACAGTAAATTTGACTCCCTTCAGCTATGGCATCCTTTATAGTTGAAAGGGATGGTATCTGAGAACCAATGTGAAAATGAAGCAACTGCAAGCATTGCAACATGTTTTCCTGAAGGGCATGATAACAATCATGATTGATCAGACATATTATAAATTTATAACTGTATAACAACTTACAATTACAGTATGAAAACAGAAGCAGAAGAAAGCTTGTAAAACCTACTTTTCTGAGCCTGTGCACAACTTGAATGAGCTTGTTGGTACTAAGTCCAAATTTCCCACTATCACCAGAGGTTCCAGACCAGTGACCATTGTGCTTGGTGCTGAGCTTGGCTCTTACCCCAATTACTGGCTGAACCTTCACTGCTCTGCTAGTTTTGATCACCAGATTCAGCTCTTCCATCTGACCAACACACAAATAAAAAAGAAGAATCCTTGTGAAAAGAACATGAATAAGGCATACCACACCAAATTACAAGTGCTTCTGATAACTTTGTCAAAAAAGGTAAGGGAAATAGATAAGCTAATGACCTGCTCAAGAACTAGCACAACTTTAATACCCAATCTCATTGCTAATAGAGCAGTTTCAATGTAAGTCCTGTCCTGCAAAAGCACATTTGACGCTTGCAAATTACCAAAGTTGAAGACAAATAGATGTTTAATAATAATAAATTAATATAATATCTGCAGGTGGTATAATTCAAGGGCATTAATTAAGTAAACAAATTTCACATGCCTTCCAATAAACTAAAATGCATACATCAATATATTAAATGCAAGCTCATGGAAAAAACTGAAGTACTACTCTGCAGAAAAGGTGCATTTTCCAGGTCAATGCAAATCAATAATTCTTAACGAGAGTTCACTGAATCTAAGGAGCCAAGACTTAACTTTATTCTATATGAATTATCTGGAAAAGAAATTTACCGTCATTCAATTAGCAGATGTTTTACTCTAAGAGTCTAATCTTATAGACAAGATTTATATGCTTAGAAAAAGCAAAAAACTATTTCCTCTTGTCCAATATGCTACTGCTTTAGTCAAAGGGTAGGGAGAGGATTCCAACCCTCATAATGAAAAAGTTCTCTCTGTGTGCCGATCAAACAACTTCTCATGCCTAAGTATTTAAGATAGACAAAGCTTTTGTTGTGCATGGGTGTCAACAAAAACAACCTCCAAACACAAATGATTATTACTTTGAAATTAAATAGCACTGGCAAAATAAATAAACATTTTGAAGATTTGTGAATTCCTTTACAAGAGAAACATATAACAACCTTGTGATATTGATATCAGGATTCAACCGTGTAATTTTAGATTCAAACTCATTGACCCATGTTTCATGAGTAGTGGTTCACAAGAACCCATCCCTCATGATAGTGAATGGTCCACTTAGCACTCATTGCATCTAGGTGACGCTCACAGAGGTGAAGCACTGGGCCTTTCCAGGAGGTCACCCATCCCAATATTGCTCCAGCTCAAGCGCGCTTAACCACAAAGTTTCCCCCAAGGTTAAGCCCACTTAGCTTGCAACCCCATTTGCAAAACCTTCAGCAAGTGTTGTGTCTTATGAACCATTCAATATAGAGCCCCCTTTAGCTCATCAATTGATAAGTAGGAGGTATTTTCCACAGCATGTCAAATTGTGATATTGCTATCAAGATTCAACCATGTAGTTTTAGAGTCAAACTCATTGACCCATGTTTCATGAGTAGTGGTTCACATGAACCCATCTCTCATGATAGTGAATGGTCCACTTACCACTCATTGCATCTAGGTGATGCTCACAAAGGTGAAGCACTGGGCCTTTCTGGGAGGTCATCCATCCCAGTATTGCTCTAGCTCAAGCATGCTTAACCACAGAGTTTCCCCCAAGGTTAAGCCCACTAGCTTGCAACCCCATTAGCAAAACCTTCAGCAAGTGTTGTGCCTTATAAACCATTCAATATAGAGCCCCTTTTAGCTCATCAATTGATAAGTAGGAGGTATTTTCCACAACATGTCAACTTTGTTGGAATATTTTGTCATTGATGTCAAGGTTGAGCTGCTTGAGCTCTTTACTTGCCTGGTTGAGGTGTCTACTTGCTTGGTTGAGATGCTTGAGCTCTTTACTTGCCTGCTTCAGCTACTTGTATGTCTGGTTGAGCAGCTTGAGCTCCTTGGTTTCCCACTAGAGCTGCCTGGGTGTCTGTTTGAGCAGAGTGTGTGTCTACTTAAGCTTGTTGTCTGTCTGCTTCTGCTTGTTGCTTGTCTTCTTGTCAACATATGTGCCATATCATCTTTGAATGGTCAAATGGGCATTTTATTGAATCGGTGGTTTATGTCCTATAAATTTTATGGGACTTATTATTTCTTATTTGAGGCGGCTAATCCTCTATGCTGCCATGGTTTTATTTTTTATTGACTTGTCTTATTGCCCAGCGGCTGAGTGGTCTTCAGATTTTAATGATTTCAGCAAATCTTTTATTGAGGGCGGCTATAATAATGAATCTTTGAAAATGTGTGATATGCTTCCAAATTTATGAGCAATGGTTTTCACTATGGATGTCAAGGATGGAAATGAATCCTTTGTGGAACTTGTTTGGACGACATCCTCATTCTATTTGGAGACATGTATTCCCTGGCAGTTTATTATTATTGGTCAACTTTTATGGGTGTGTGCTAGGTAGTAAATGCACGATTCTCATGCTCTCCAGTCATGCCTGAAGTGGACACGTTTTTAGTGTCATTTGAATTGGATTATGGTATCAATGGCTTTGATAAAGACTCCTGGCAGCAGTGGCTAAAGAGTTTTTTTATTTCTGACAGGATTATATGAGGTGTCTTTTTAAATTCTGGCATATATTCCTAACTTTAGGGACGGCTTCAGAAATTATGGCGAACTTCCTATATATTTTCACCGAATGATTTTTATGTCAGCAAGTTTCTTGTGTGGAGCGAATATTTCTAGGGACGGCTTCAGAAATTATGGCGAACCTACTATATATTTTCACCGAATGATTTTTATGTCAGCAAATTTCTTGTGTGGAGCAAATATTTCTGGGAGATGTTTCATGTGATTTTAATGTTTTCTGCATGAAGCGGACTTAAGGCAGTTAATTATGCCATGATTTATTCTAGTATGAGGCGGCTTCAAATTTCTTATATTGTGCAAATTAATTGAGCGATATGTCAGGTGAATTCCATTATTCATGGCTGAGCGACATATCTAAAGAAATTATTGGACGGCTCTTCTTTTGTTAGAATTTGCTTCTGATTTCTTCTATTTATTTTGTGGGAGCTCTGTACAGGTGTTAGAGGTGAAAAATTATAGAAATAGACGTACTAAGTAAATCATGAACTGTGAAACATACAAGGAGGTCATGTGGCTTTATTGTGCCTGTGAGAGGAGAATTTGAGTGCGGTGTGTGTTGACGGGTGTGATACCCTTTGAGTGGACTGGCATCGGTTTCCTCTTTAAAGTTGTGTTTATTAAAAATCTGATTATTATTCAAAAAGAGATACCGGCTTTGTTAATGTTGATGGAATCCTCATAATGTTTTGTGAAGAAAAAATAGGCTGCATATGAGTGGAAGTCAGTGTATTGAATATTACTCATTCTCTGGTAAAGTCATGAGCTAAGTGATATCTTTCTAAATGTGTGTATTAAAAGGATCATCGATATCCTCTATTGACTGAGTTTTGTGCATAAACAAAAAACAAAAAGTCTGTATGGGATGAGCTGAGTAGATGTTGCATTGAAGCTTTGGGGTTACATGTCTGAGTTATCACGAGCTTGAAAAAATTTCAAAGGCATTTATCTGAGGTTGTGCAATGCCCGAATGTATTGAGATATTGAGCAGATTGTGTTCTGAAGTATTTCATGATTGTTTTATGAGTGTGAACAATATTATTTAGCACAAGTATATGCAACTGTTCATATATGTGAAGTTGAGTCTGAGGTATATCAAGTTGTGTGAAGCCACCTTGTGTAGAAGTTACGGAGTTTGAAGAAGATCGTGCTACAGGAGGTATTTTAGATGAAGTTTTGAAGTGACTGTTTCAGCAGTATATGGGATGAGCTTGTTATGAAAGCAATTTATTAAAATTTGATTGCAAATCAAGTGTTCAGAACAAAAGATTTCAGAGCCTGATTAGTTTCCTCTTTTGTAGTCTGAAGTTGGTGCTTCAGCATTACTGTGAGTTGGTGCTCTCGCTGAAGTTGGTGCTTCAGCCTTTCGAAGTTGGTGTTTCGAAGAGAGTTGGTGCTCTCGGTGGGTTGGGGCTCACTAAATGTAAACAGGGTTGGTGCCCTTTGGAGATATATAAAAGCAATATTTTGCCGTGGTCTTTTATCCGAAAGGGTTTTCCATGTGAAAAACGGTGTTTATCTTGCATATGGTGTTTTATGTTGCTTTCAATGATCTGATTTCTGATTCATATGGTTTATGAGGTTTAAAGTCTTAAAAGTTTTGAAATACTGATTCACCCCCCTCTTCCCCACTCTCAGTATTTCCTATGTGCTCTTCAGAATTGTGATATTGCTATCAAGATTCAACCGTGTAGTTTTAGAGTCAAACTTATTGACCCATGTTTCATGAGTAGTGGTTCACAAGAACCCATCTCTCATGATAGTGAATGGTCCACTTAGCACTCATTGCATCTAGGTGATGCTCACAGAGGTGAAGCACTAGGCCTTTCCAAGAGGTCACCCATCCCAGTATTGCTCCAACTCAAGCACACTTAACCACAGAGTTTCCCCCAGGGTTAAGCCCACTTAGCTTGCAACCCCATTTGCAAAACCTTCAACAAGTGTTGCGCCTTATGAACCATTCAATATAGAGCCCCTTTTAGCTCATCAATTGATAAGTAGGAGGTATTTTCCATAGCATGTCAAATTGTGATATTGCTATCAGGATCCAACCGTGTAGTTTTAGAGTCAAACTCATTGAATATATACATACATACATACATACATACATATATATATATATATATGAATATATATGAATATATACATGTATATATGAATATATATACATATAAACATGTATATATGAATATATATACATATATTTATACAAGTTATATAC
>VDFB02030230.1:0-15116 GCA_007258455.2 Sequoia sempervirens
CTCTTCAACACCCCAAAACTTGGCATAAAAGTAAGTCCAAGGAAAGGGTTGTTGGGTCGTTCGGTTGGGTTGCGAGGATACCACTAGGTTAGAAAAATAATAAAAAATAAGATAAACCATTTATTTTCGTGATTAACAAATTAAATTCAAAACATAAACATAAACAAAATAGATAAACACATAAACTAATTATTTTTTATTGATTGGTAGATAATTATTTTAGAATAATAATAAAGTTCAAAGCTTGAACACAAAGAAATTAGCAAGCAAAAGTAAGTCCAAGGCAAGGGCTGTTGGGTCACTGGGTTGGGTCACTAGGATACCACTAGGTTACAAAATAATAAAAAATAAGATCAACCATTTATTTTTGTGATTAACCAATTAAATTCAAAAATTAAACACAACAAAATAGGTAAACACATAAACTAATTATTTTTTATTGATTGGTAGATAATTATTTTAAAATAATAATAAAGGTCAAAGCTTGAACACAAAGAAATTGGCAAACAAATAAGCCAAATATTTTGTTATAATTTGAACAAGGTTAAAGCCCAAACCCAAACACATTAACAGTAACAAACAAAGTAAATTATTTATTGACTTTAATTTTTCAGCAAATAGACATCAAATGCACAAATCATCAACCTCCTTCAACTTCATACGAAATAAAAAAATATCAATTATTTTTAATCAAAGACATAATATTTTCACAAACAATTATAATTAATTAAAAAACTTCTAACAAAAAATTACCTCTCAAATCAAAACTCCATAATCCATCATCAAAATAATAAAAAACACAAAAAAAATCATAAAAATATTTTTTACACAAATAGACATCAAATGCACAAATCATCAACCTCTTTCAACTTCATACGAAATTAAGAAACGTCAATTGTTTTTAATCAAAGACATAATATTTTCACAATCAATTATAATTAATCACAAAACTTGTAGCAAAAATTACATCGTAAATCACATTCCATAATCTATCATCAAAATAATTAAAAAACACAAATATAATAAAAAGACTTTCAATACCAAAAACTTTATATTAAATAATTTATAAAGACATAAAAACCAATGCCCTCGTGCCCGCACAAACAACCGAGTTGGCTTGAGTCTTGGGTTTGCTCCCCAAGGCCTTGGGTTGCTACGTACATCCCAGGTATTAGTCTCGCCCAAGCTCGCCCACCAGTCCTTCAACAGAGTCTTGGGGCTAGGTCCCCTGAATAATCAAAAAACAAAAAAACAAACCAATGCCCCCATCAACCCATCCAACACTAACTAACCTCACTCAAACCCAAAGCTAACCAGACTTAAAAGCACTTAGGAAAAACCAAAGAGAAGACAAAAGAGGGCGGCCGATGTTGAAACCCTAATTGTTGGGGGGCCCACGGGGGAAATAGAAAGGGTTTATAAAGATACACATTATGCGTGCGGCGGACGCCAAGCAGGTCCAGACAAGATCTTCTTTCCTTGTTTTGTTTTGTTATCGTAATGTTGTCTATATACGACAAAATGTCTGCGCTGTCCCCCAAGGCCCTCTATTTTTATTATTTCTCTTTTATCTTCAGCAGTGGAAACCACATGATGTGACCACAAATATGCCCTAAAAAGTCTTCCCTCCCCACCTTAATAAATAAAGGAAGGCCTATCCATCTAGATTTCTCTTTAATAATGCATGCCTTGTCCACACAAAATTTGTAGGAAGCTATTTTATAATTGTGATGGTCGGAAGCTTCTTTTATTATTTTTTCCCCTTATTCTCTATGTCTAGATTACTTTATAGGTGAGAATTTTGTGCTGAATGGATTGGCATCCTCTTAGGTCAAAGGGAAAAAGAGCTAAACAACAAACATGATGTGATAAAGTTTTAGGAAATTGGGTAAAAGTCCACATGTGGCCTTCCACTTGCACCTAAGAATTTTGGTTTTAGAGAAGTCTCTTGTTTAAATATGGTGTCTTTCTTGATAGCGACTCGCTTCCTTTTTCTTCGGAATAATATTTGTTATATGTTTTTTCTAATGTTTTATATGAATTTTTGGTTTATATTAATTGTTTAAGATGTGATGTCATTGTATATAAGATTCCTTCTTATGTAAAGCGTTTAGAGTGTGATGTCATTTCAATCACTTTTTTTGGTAAATTAGTATAGGGGAGACGAGTGGTCGTTGTGTACCTTGACTTCACACCCTTTAAACTCTTAAATGGTAAGCCAAATTTCTAGAGAAAATTCAACATGACTATAAATGAGTTAACAATGTAGAGTTATCATTTTAGGTTATAAACATGAGCTATGCCTTCACTAAGTTGTTAGAAAGCACACCTCTAAAACGAGATCGAAGTTGTTTGAATAGTATTATATTATCATAATATTATTATTCTAGTTTAATTTTTCTAGAATATTTATATATTTTATTGTCTCTTTATTTTTCTTCTCCCTCTTTTTTAATAATTTTTTATTTGTTTTTTCTTTCTCTCCCTCACCACCCACCTTTTTATGGTCTTATCTGCAATCCAATCTCACTCTCTCCACTTCCTCATGATGGATCACTGTGTGTGATCCGAAACGTTAATTGAAACTCATACACAATTTAATCCAAAAGCTCCTCTAATTAGATCGAAGTATGTTCATCAAGATATATATTGACAATCACCTTATATATCACGATATGATTGGTTGTTTCTTTAATGTCACTTTGTGACAATAAATTATTTTTGTCCATTTTATAAGTATGATGACCACTAATACTTAACTTTACAAATAGTACATAAAAATAAAAGTTAAAAAGAAATAGTCATCATTATTGTGCAACACCATAACAACTATAAAATCACACTCCTTTATTAAATCCTCTTCCCTACCTTATTTTTATAAATTAATAAAATAAACACAAAATATTGTCATGTTTGATTTGATATATTTTTCCATTTCTAGTAGCATCTCCCAAACACATAAAAAGGGAATTTGTTGCATACTTTAGTTAGCATGCTAGTTGTATGCCAATGAGAGCATGGGGTATTTTTGGATTCAAGTGAAGGGGATTGAATGAATGGGTTACTTTTGGTTTATATTTAATTTTGTTGTGGAGTGAAAGTTATGTCAACTTTTCTTTTTTTGTTTTGGATGGAGGTTCATTATATCTTTATTTTTCCAAAAGATGTATATATTTTCATGATATAGAGCTTGAAAGAGAGTGAAGTAATGCAATTAAAGATAACACATAAATCAAAAGTACACCAAAACATCATAATTTAATGTGTCTTACATAGTATAGTTAATACAATTCCAACCAAATTTCATCTTTTTTGATTGACTTGGAAGCCAAAACATCACTTTCACATTTATAAAGATGATTTATAATTTTAGTTCAAAATTAGGGTCAATTTTATCTTGGTGATCATTGTATGCTAGTTCAAGGCATGAAAGTGTTTTATTTGATCCTTGGTGTTGCACTTAAAGTGGTTAATCTTGATTTATTTTTAGAATATGATTATCATTGCCTAGATTTGATTATTACATGCTATCAATCGTTATGTGCACACATTGTCAAGGAATTTGTATTGTACAAGTATCCATGATATCTTGTATTTTTTAGAGTGTTATCCTCAATCTTTTATCTAGTCATTAAACCAATATGCTTACATGTTTTGACACAAGGGAAGCAATTACTTTGTCAAGTGTAAACCAACGTACACTAAGAAATATTTTTATGTGAAGACAGATTAAGGACATCTCTGAGTTGAAAGTGACATTCTAAAAGTTTACAAAGATTGAAAGAGTCTAATATGGTTTAAAATTGATTGAAAATATCTCACTTTTAATGAGGCCTTGATTCAAGACATGCACATGCTAGTCCCTCCAATTGTAAGATTCAAACTTACTGATATAATAGACCAATATTTCCATATAAGTGTAGTTGATATTTGTGAGTGAGTGAAATGTGTTACCTTTTACTAAAAAATGTCCATCTTTAATCAAATATGTGTTCTTTGAACAAAATTTTTATATGGTAATTTTTTTGAACAAAAATTTAATGCACTTGTGAAAATTGCTCTAAAGCAAAGAACAACTCATCAATGTTTATCAATCCAATTATCTAATTTTGAAATTATAGTTATAGATATCTCTTAACTCTACAAATTGCACCTTAGTAACTAATGCCATATTAAGAAGAAAAAAATATTAAGTAGTTTTTGTGACATCTTAGTACTTGAGGCTTTAACCTTGTGTTATCATATGTTTGTGGAGTTTTAAATTTAGATTATTGAAAATATAAGACCTCACTAGTTTTAAATAAGATCTATCTAAGCTAGTGAACTTCACACTTCTTTAATCTTGATCTCAACATAATGATAATCACTTCTTACTCCTAGAACCTATCTAATGGATTGCCCCTATGCAAGTATTACATATATGTTTAGTAAACATTATAAAATTAACTAATAAATAGGAATATGAAAGTTGCACTAAACCAACCACACACAAGTTATTAACTTGGTGGTCATCATCATTGTTCTTTATGTGATAGCTATTTTAGTGTATCATTGGCAAGAAACCTACATAAGGTTCCTTTCATATCTTAATCTATCAACATGAATGATATTTGTAGTGATGTAACATTCTTAAATGATCAAATGAATCTTTTTCAATGAAAATATATTAAATATTAGATACAATTGTATACCTTGGAATTTATCCTATTCTAGTGCATAAAATAACTCAAAATACAAACGATAAAAGACCAAGGACACCTCAAGATTAGCCAAAAGAGAGTGACAAAATAAGAAGGAAAATAGATAACACAAGACACAAACAGTTTTACCTTCCTTGTTGTTGATATCTCTTTGATTGGCCCTTGCTTGGAATGGTTTGTGTGCTCCTTAGATGGTTGCTTGAATGACTAAAATGCAAGATTCAATGTGCAATATGATCAAGAGAGATGGTTAAATGATGGCAAAGGATTGAGGATATAAATTGGTAGCATGTAGTTATGAAATGGCTAAGTGTTGAAAATGCCCTTGAGGAGGGGGTATTTATAGGAGAATTTGAATTCTCTAGAGAATTCAACGGTCAAGATTGATCCAACAAGGTCAAGATGAAGGGCTATGGTGGGTTGAGAACCCACAAGCCCTCACATCTTGACATGTGGAATGAAGTGGATAAAGGTAGGATGATGTGTAGGTGAGGTGGAAGAGAGGTACATGAGGTGGAGGAAGGACAAATACCTTGCAAGTACATTGGGAGATGGGAAGAATCTTGGGTGAATAAAAGTGAATTTTAAATTCACAATGATTGGAAGAATCTAGTGGATAAGACAATGTTCCCAAAAGGTGGGAGTTTGTCACATGTGACTTGATTGACAAGTCAAAGGTTCTAGAAGAAAGGGATTCTAGGAGGAATAAAAGTGAATTAAAAATTCACATGGGGAAGAGAGGAGCCTAGGATGAATAAAAAAATTAAAAATTTCTTGGGGGATGGGGAGAGTTGACCAAGGTACTAATTAGGTTTGACTAATAAGTAATTAGAGGATAATTAGGGGTTAATTAGGATTAAAACCAACTTGAAAAAGTTGGAGGATGTGACACATCCTAATCAAGGATTAGGCATGTGCACATCCTTAATGAAGAGATTAGGAGATGGATTAGGATTAGATGAAAATGACATGTGAGGAATTAAATAAATGTAATATTTATTTAATTTATTTGATGAAAAGAGGATTAAGGAGGGTAAGGTATTTAATTATTAATTAAATATGTTAGGGATTTGGCAGAATTAAAGATATTAATTAAATAATAGTAATATTACTTAATTAACTTGGATAAGAGGATGTTTAGATGAAAAGTGATAAATTTGGATAAATTAAGTGTCCAAATTTGGATGTCTACATTTTGCCCCTCTTTGAGATGGTGTTATGAAGTAGCATCATTTCAAAGAATATTAAAACATAGAACCCAGAAGGGATGGTTAGATTGGGAAGGATGCCCCAGTCATCAAACAGATGACTAGGAAGAAATATGATGGAGGTGAAGATGAAGATTAGGGATAAGGATGCCCCCTCGAGAGGACATGCGGGTTCAAGAGAACATGGATGTGCTCTCGAAATGGATGAGATGATGTGAGAAAGGGAGATAGGAAGATGATGCAAGGTGATGGGTTAGAGTAGAGTGATATATGGAGATGGATGAAGCACAAATGGATTTCAAAAGGTGATGTGCCCCGGTCCCGAATTACAAGCCAAAATGGGTTGATGATGGATGGAGTGTTGTCAATGAGGGAATGAAGGATCACGAAACAACATGAGGGATAGGGGAAGGATACATCCCACTGATTGGTATTGATGAGGGAAGGATACATCCCAAAACACCACTAAAGGATAGGGAAGAATACCTCCCGATGATGATGATGAAAGTGTTGTTGATGAGGGAAGGATACATCCCAAAACAACACCAAAGGGATAGGAAAGGATACTAATGGATGATGATGATGATGATGATGGGTCAAGGCTGGTAACAAGACTGGGAACAAGACCAAGGATATGATTAGATGATTCGGGCTAAATGGAATGGATGGTGGTTGGATAGAGATGTGAGATAAGGATGAAGGATGAATGGATGGGGGGATTGTGATATATAAGAGGATGGGGGATATATGCAAAATGATGGAATAGAGAATGAAATGCAATCCTAATGCAATTTTCCATCTACGGAGCACTGATTTTTGCTATAGCATAAGACACCAAGTTCTAGGGTATGTGGAACCAAGGCGTAATAGTGTCTAATGCATAAAACAAGCCTGGCAGGACAAGAGGCTACCCCAACACCCCAAAGTCATAAGAGACCTTGAGTGAGACCCAGGTGTGAGATAACCACAAGCACAAGGGATGCTTGTGTGCAGTTACCGAGGATCTTGGTGGGTGCTCACGTGGGACAACCAAGAGACACGAAATCAAACAAAGATCCAAGATATTCCCCTATGGACGAAATCCAAAACCGCGCCATAATATGATGGATCATGGCGGCCTTGACAAGTGATGATAGGGAGCTCAAATGATAAACAAAAGCAGAAAGCATCAAAAGATCATAATCAATTTCAAATGTCCTTTGCCATAGGATCAAGGGGATGGATGCGTGGGAATACATTAGGAAGGATGCATCCTGTTGAGACCAAAGATGATGGATACGAAACTAAAAGATCGTTATGACGTGGGATGTTCAAAATCGATTGGATTTCATGATACAAGTGGGTCTTGTTTGTTAAGGACCAGCTGGATAAAGGCATAGCTTGATGACACGACACAAGGGAGACAAGACACAACCTAAAGACCTAGGGGCTCGGGGGCTGATCAAAGATTAGCCTTGCCTACGTAAAAGTGCAGAGCCCTCGTAGTTCGATAAAAGGCTAACGACTGACCAAGATGGAGACCTTGATGGATGGGAAAGATAGGATGGACAAAGGAGAAAAGTGGACAATATAGATCGATGATGGATGGAACCCCGGGGGCGGATCAAATGATCGACCTTGCCTACGTGAAAGCGTAGGGGCAACGTAGTTCGACAAGACCAAAGGCAAACAATGGATAAAGGATGATAAGATGATAGGATAAGTGGATAAAAAGGTGGGATCGATATGACAAGATAGGATAGACCTGTTGGATTGTATAGGATGATGATGATTAGATAAAGCTCAGGGATGGGATAGTTATCCAAAGCATTAAAATGACTTAGGAGGATGATATGATAGATAGATGAGTGATGAAAAGTGATAGGAGATTGGAAAGATGTGCAAGAGAAGCAGGGGTGATGACAATGAGATAAATGGAATTAGGTTGCATGGGGGGAGGCCTATAGCCAGATACCAATGACAAGGGATTGTGAGATGGGATGAGAATAAAGATGAAAGAATGGATGAAGGATGGGAGGGATTGCTTGGATGGATAGGAATATAAGGATTGGGAGAGGAAAGGGATGCTAGTATAAATGGATATGAAAATAAGGATGGGGAGATGGAAGGGATGCTATGATAGATGGACAGGGATATAAGGATTGGGAGATGAACGAGATGCTAGGATAGATGGATACAAAGATAAGGATGGGGAGATGGAAGGGATGTTATGATAGATAATGTCTCTAAGGACTATGTCACAAAGGAAGCAGATGCCCCCACTCTAGATATGTCATATATGATGAGGCATGAGGGATGGGGGACGAGTGGATGGGAAGATAAAGGAGATGACCATAGGTGGATAGGATGAGTGACCAAGGAATATGATAGAGCATGGATGAAGGGAATGTAAACCAAGAGGTGGCCAAAGCATGTATAGATAGGTGCCCTTTTTTTGATCAAATCACAAGAAGGATGGAGGGATGGGAGATAAATGGGATATGATGGTAGGATGCGGAAGATAGGTGGGATGGAAGGGGTTTTATGAAGAGGACGGGTGCATAGCGGGAAGCATAGTGGGAATGCATATCAGGAAGTTGCCCCTAAGTGCAGATGGGGATTTACGAATGACGCCTGTTTGCCAGGTTTTCATCATGGTACTTATCCAAGGTGCTTGTTTGCCAAGTTTTCACCATTGGATGGATTATTTCTCTTTATTTTTTCTTTTTCTTTTTTTTTTGACTTTTTGGATGTCATGTAGAAGGAGATGGATAAGGATAGGGAGGCGAATAAGTGGATTTAGAAGACATGCGATAAGGATATGGATGGACTCAAGCATCTAGTTCTATATCAGGTATTAAGAGCTCATGTTCGAACCGACTGTTGGATGTTGGTACAACCTTATGAGGATAAATGGATTATGCAAGAGGATGAATTAGAGGGATTTGATGGGGGGGATACATGGGATAATGGGTGGGATGTTGGAAATGGTATGGATAGAATGAGGGGGTGGATACGTGATGGGGAGATGTTTAGGGTTAACATTGAGATGTGGTGGTGGATGTGAAAGATAAGTTAATGGATGGAGAAGTGTGGGAGAATGGAGGCGAAATAGTGAATTCCGGGACATAGGGATAACGAGACTTAGGAGGCGAAAGGGGTGTATGATTAGCTTTGGATTAGAAAATTTGGATGTTCTTACTGATTTTTCATTTTGATGGCATTGCATATTTTTCTTTGGGATCCCAGCATGGTTTTGATCTTTGCTTTTCTTTGGCTCTTTCGCGAGGAGGCCTATAGATTTGTTGATTTTGATTTGGGATTTTGTTTTCTTTTTCTTTACCATGTCTTTTAGAGGGACATATGGGAAGCATTGGATTCATGTGGATGTTTGGATTTATGCATTTTTATGTTAGCATCCAAAAGTGCATTTAAACCATGGGATGGGTGTGAAGAGATGGATGATGTGGAAGCGGCGAAGGTAGGAGTATAGAGTTATGTGTAGGCAGAGGATGTGCGGGTATGTGCCTTTATTTGATCCACGATTAGGATGTTTATGATGGATGACATGGATAGGCATTGGATGGATAAAAGGATGAGATGGAGGTGATTTTGGGATATCACGGACCCAAAAGTAAATGGAGTGGGTGGAGGGACATGGGACCCCAAGATGGATGGAGTAGATGAAGGATGGGATATGGTGGATATAGAGGATGTAAGGACCCGAAGATGGAGGAGGCGGTCAGGGAGGAATATGGGCCGGTGGTTTGGTGTCTGATAGAGGAGGAGGATGGCAACATATGATTTAGTAGAAGCGATGGGAAAGAGCTATTTATTTGGAAGAGGCTTGTTGAGGGCGTCTAGAGGTTGTACCAACATTTTTAGATTGCAAGTCATGCGTAGTACATTCAAGACCTTGTGGATACAAATGTTCTTTAGCTTGGATGGGCTCTATAATACCTTGCTCATGAAGGCCTAAACCTTTTCCTTGATAGTTCATTCTCTTGAGCATTCGATCTAGGACAAAATTTTTGTTATTCTGGAAGAATGATGCGAGTTCATTATTAGGTGGATGAGGAGGGTTGGTGTATATGCTTTGTTTTTCTTCTGCAAGGAGACCACCATGGAGGAATGTGAGAGGACCAAGGGGATATGCAAGGTGTGGGGATAGCATTTTTAGGTGATGGGGATCATGAGAAGGAGATGATGGGATAGCAACATCAGGAGAGGGAGTAGGGGCCATGATAGGATCTGGATTTGTGGTAGTAGGCTCATGCGATGGAGATGGAGATGGAGTGGTGGAAGCTTGAATGACAAGGGGATCATGGGATGGAATGGATGGGGGACTTTGATCTTGAGGTGGACTAGATGGGATGGTAGGATCTTGATCTAAAGAAGGGGATATGTTGGCATGCTTTGGATTAGACTCTTGGCATGACTCATCTTGTGTGGATGGCATGATAACGGAGTCTTGTTGGAACTCTTCAAGTGGGGAAGATGGAGGGATGGAAGATTCATGAGGTTCATTGGGATGGGTTTGGGCGTCGTCGATGGGTTCAATGACTCTTGGAGTAGGAGGTGGATGTTCAATGGATTCAGTAGATGTGAAGGTAAGGGATGGGGACTTAGTAGATTCAGAAGATGTGATGGTAGGAGATGGGGGTTCAATAGATTCAGAGGATATGATGGTAGGGGATGTGATGGGTTCGATGGTTTGAGTGGTGCTAGGGGTGGTACCATCAATGATAGGTGTGGTAGGGAGAAGGGTCTCATCACTAGTGACCGTGGATGATGGATCTAGATGGCATGGTTCCATGACTTCAAGATGTGGAGTTGGGGATGGCTTCTTTGTAATGAGTCCTTGGAGAACTTCTGAAATGAGAGACTTGCATATGGTTGGCTTGGCTAGGGTGGTAGAAATGGATGAGGGATTATGGATTGGTAGACTAGGGTTAGATGGAAGAATGGGATTGAATGTAGGACTATGAGTAGATGGGGGATTAGGATTGGATGGAGGGCTAGGAGTAGATGGAGGGCTAGGATTGGATGGAGGTTAAGGTAAGGATATTGGAGTGGTGAATTAAGATAGGGGGACATGGGTTGTGGATGGAGATATTGAACTGCGGATGTGGGATTAGGATAAGTTGATGTGGATGTTGGATTAGGATACGAAGGTACGAATGTAGGATTAGAGTGAGTAGATTGGCATGGAAGATTAGGGTAGTGGGTATATGCGGATGAAGGATTTAGATAGGAGGATGTGGATGGGGGATTAGGATAGGGGTATTGAGATGGTCGACTAGGATAAGAGGATGATGTAGATGAAGGGTATGATGGATATGATGGATATCCCTTGTCAAAGGTAGCAGCAAGCACCGTGATTAGGCATGGATGAAGACATAACGGGATAACTCGAGGGGGTGATTGGATTTTGGAAAGCGGGTGGAGAAAGCTTACTAGAGATGATAGTGTCAATGGGATCTATGTCATATACCTCTTGATCAACAAGACTTTCGTTATCATCATCAATGCAATTAGGGTTTCCCTTGACTACTATTGATGGAAGATAAGGATTCATGATGATGAAAGCATAAATAGAATGGATCAAAGATTTTGGATGGAGATGGATGAAAGCTCAGATTGTGATTTAATTCAAGCTCAGATGAGGATTGGATTAAAGCTTAGATTAGGATGATTGGATGATGTGATGGGATTGATTTTGATGGGATTCGATAGATGGATGATTGGATAGGGATGTGATTGGATCAGATTGGATAAGATTGATTGATGATTGATCGATCTAAAGCACAAACAGATGATTATGACACTGAATCCACCTTGAGATTGAAAGTGAATTGATAGGGCCGATGGTGATGATTATCTTAGGATGGATGACAATCCTAAGTAGGTGTTGATGATGATGATTGGATTCAAACACCTAGGTCAATTTGGAAAATAACTTCTGAAATGATGTTCAAGGGATTTGGATGGGGAAATGATCGATTAGATTGGGTAGACGAATGGTTGGATCAGGTAGATGATTGGATGAATTTGATTAAATGACTAGATTAGTTTGATTGGAGAGGATCAAATAATTGGATGATGTTGATTGGATAGTTGTGATTGGATGAACCTAATAGGATTGGTGTGCTTGGATTGATTAGATGATTGGATGAATTTGATTAGAGGAATGGATTGGTTTGATTATATAGGAAGAAACAAAAGGTACCACTAGATAGAGCTCAAAAAATAAAACAATTTTAGTCTTTGAACCAAGTTGATCCGATGCACGGTTTGTAAATGACAGCCCCGGGAAGTTAGGGGCGTATCCACCCCGCGATGCAAAGCGTGGCCGCTCCGGGATGGTAAAATTATTGATAGAAGAAAATGGAAGGTACCACTAGATATATCTTGAAAAATTAAGCAATTTTGGTTTTTGGACCAAGTTGATCCGATGCACGGTTTGTAAATGACAGCCCCGGGAAGTTAGGGGCGTATCCACCCCGCGATGCAGGGCGTGGCCGCCCCGGGATGGTAAAATTATTGATAGGAGAAAATGGAAGGTACCACTGGATAGAGCTTGAAAAATTAAGCAATTTTAGTTTTTGGACGAAGTCGATTCGACTTACGGTTTGTAAATGACAGCCCCGGGAAGTTAGGGGCGTAGTCGCCCTTCTGCAGCAAAATAGGGGCACTTCCACCTTTCTGCAGCAAAACAGAGGGCGCTTCCGCCTTTTTGCGTTAATTATGAGTGATGTTTGGTGATGTAAATGGTAAAAATTATGATGTTTGTTTGGTAAGGGTATGGAATTTTGAATGGATTAGGGAGAAATTAAAATGAACGGGTGGATTGAAGATAATTGTGGAGAATGAATGGGGATTTAGAATGGTTAACGAAAGTTTGGAATAATAAGATGGAGGTTTAAAATGGTCAAATGGAGGTTTTTGGAGGTTTAGAGTGACAAAACAAAGGCTTGGGATGATGAGGTAATGGTTGGGAATAGTTAAATGGATGCAAATGGGGCGATTTCGGGTGTTCAGGAGGGAAAATTCACCCCTCTGCAGCAAACCAGGGGCGTAATCACCTTTCTGCGGTAAACAAGGGCGTAATAGCCTTTATGCGGTAAAATAGGGGTGTAATCACCTTTCTGTGGTAAAACAAAGACTTAGTTTGATGCAAATGACTATGGTAAGGACTTTAAAATGATAATGATAAGGCCAAATTGTCAAAAGTTCACTGGTTTCTCACAAGAAAACACTCTCAAGCAAATACAACCCTATGATTAGTGTTAAGGGTATGGCCAAAGTGGTCTTAATCTAGGATGCACAAGGTATCTAGGGAGTCTTCGATATACTCTTGGTACGTGAGGCATAACCGTGAACACCAGCCCGTCACAAGCATGAGTCGGGAGCCCCAGCGAGATACTGAAGGGCTCAGACCAACTCTTCACGTCTATCTAAGTATCACCCTAGCTTCGACGCTCTGCCAATTACGACGTGACTATATTGGGGTATAGCTTTCGCTCTCCCGCCTTTGTATACCCCGCTGGTACGCGTGGTTGGAATCGTCCCTTGGGGTGATGAAATCTCCAAGCAGGTCCCACTATAAAGAAAGCACTAACCGTTTCCAACTACTCCCTAGGCTCACACGAAGTGCAAGGGGAAAGCAAAAACAAGCTAATGCTCCCTTTGGGTAACACAAAAAGATAAGCACAACAAGCAATGAATATTACTCCCACTAATTAAACTATGTTCTTAGATTAATGCAAACAACAAGGATAGTTTTAAAAATCTGAGCAAATGGATAGCCCTGCAAGCAACTGTTAGTTGTTTTATCCTGCTTTCTTCATCAATTTTATGAGAATATGCTGCAAAAAGCTAGCAAAAACACCAATATCCTTGCAAGAAACAGTGTTAGGGGGTAATACCTGAAAACAACAAAAAATGAAGCTAAAATGACAATTTTACCTTCCAAAATGTGTTGCTTTGCGGTGACAAGAGGGCACAATTGCACTTCTGCAGTGAATAAGAGAGCACAATTGCACTTCTGCAGTGAACAGGAGGGCGCAATTGCACTTCTGCAGTGACCAGGAGGGCGGAATTGCACTTCTGTAGTGACCAGGAGGGCGCAATTGCACTTCTGCAGTGAATAGGAGGGCGAAATTGCACTTCTGCAGTGACCAAGAGGGCACAATTGCACTTCTGCAATGAACAGGAGGGCGCAATTACACTTCTGCAGTGACCAGGAGGGCGCAATTGCACTTCCGCAGTGGATAGGAGGGCGCAATTGCACTTCTGCAGAAAAGTGTTAGTACAAAAAGCAAGTTTCAGCCCAAGAGGGCGCACACGCCCTTCTGCAGAAAAGTGTTAGCGAAAAAAGTGATTTTCAGCCCAAGAGGGCGCACACGCCCTTCTGTAGAAAAGTGTTAGTAAAAAAAGTGATTTTCAGCCCAAGAGGGTGCACACGCCCTTCTGCAGAAAAGTGTTAGCAAAAAAGTGATTTCCAGCCCAAGAGGGCACACACGCCCTTCTACAAAAAAATATTAGTAAAAAAGTAAGTTTCAGCCCAAGAGGGCGCACACGCCCTTCTGCAAAAAAGTGTTAGTAAAAAAAGTAAAATTTCAGCCCAAGTGGGCGCACATGCCCTTCTGCAGAAAAGTGTTAGAAAAAAAGTGAAGTTTCAGCCCAAGTGGGTGCACACGCACTTCTGCAGAAAAGTGTTAGAAAAAAAAGTTTCAACCCAGGTGGGCGCACATGCACTTCTGCAGAAAAGTGTTAGAAAAAAAAGTGAAGTTTGACCCGGTGGTGCTAAAGCACGCGGAAAAAGTGTTAGAAAAAAAAGTGAAGTTCATTGATTGGTAAACACCTCGCGGAAAAAGTGTTAGAAAAATTGAAGTTCAGCCAGTGCATTTTCCTCTGTAAAAAGTGTTAGAAAAAGTGAAGTTTGACCAATTGGTATACCGCCTCTGAGAAAAGTGTTAGAAAAAAATGTGAAGTTCGGCCAATTGAAGTACGCCTGCATACTCTATGAGAGGAGAAAGTGTTAGAAAAATTGAGTTTAGGCTAGGTGGGTGCACAACATACGCAAAAGTGTTAAAAAAAAGAGATGAAGTTCGACCCAGTTGGAAATTTTACGCCTCTGCAGAAAAGTGTTAGAAAAAAGTGAAGTTTCAGTCCAGGTGGGCGCACACGCACTTCTGCAGAAAAGTGTTAGAAAAAAAGTGAAGTT
>VDFB02030231.1:0-16631 GCA_007258455.2 Sequoia sempervirens
GAAATGATGAAAGCTCTCCTTTAGCTCCAATTGATAGAAATATCTGTAAACAGGCACCATCATTCGATTCCCTTTTGTAGATAGACTGGGGAATTGTCTCATCACAGCCGCTGCGTACACCAGGTAAGAAGTCATGTAGAACTTCATGTAGAAGGAGCATTGATCAACTCCTGCTCGTGTATCTCATCGATGAGCCATTCTACTAATATGTACCTCCTTATGATCCTGATGTACTCATACATCCAATCGTGAAAGGTGGATGATTCCGGCAAACCCTTCACTCTGCTCAGAAACGTGATCATATCCTTGACGTCATCTTTGAAGTCACTTCTTAGGAGTCCTTTCGGCCATCTAGAAATAGACGATCTAGGCTTTTTGAGCCATTGAGTATTTATCAACTGTTTGGCTTTATTGGGATCAGCATCAAAAATCTCCTATGCTTTTGATATAGAAATGTCAATATATTTGTCCATGTGAGGAACCTTGAAGACGATGTCAAAGAAATCGGGGTCGAGTCTTAGAATCTCGTGCCCGGAAGAGTCAATCACACTTCTGCTTTCTCGGATGTAATGAGACGCAATTTGAAGAACAAATTCAGTATTATGTGCAGCTGTGGGGAACATCGCCACCAAGTGGAGATTGCTGTGTACGATTGCCCTCATTGAATCAGGGAGAGGCTTCGTCTCTGTCAACTTTGCAAAGTCAACCAAGTCTTGATGGCCAACTTCTGTAGCCTTTATTTCTTCAACTTTCGAAAGCAACATAGTCGGCGGATAGACGCCTTGATATTTGTACTTCATCTTGCTTTTTGCTTTCGAAGAAGAAGGAGGCTTCGTAGCAGTCATCAAAAGAAACTGGAACACTGAGCACTCTTGACTTGACAATCTCTGAGAGTAGACTGCAATCCGTCTAGCCAGAACAAACACCAATTGTTAGGAAACATGGGAAAGCGTGAAACGAGCACAAGGATGGAAAAGCATGGAGCGGATGGCGAGGCACGCAAAACGATGCACGAATGCGGAAAAACGAAGCTCAGGGATGCACTGGTCAAAAATGGAGTGCATTTGGAAGGAATTGGGAAAAGTCAGAAAAAAGTGTAAGGGCGCTAAAATTCAGCGCCCTTACATTCTGAGAAAATTGCTCTTGGTGTAAGGGCGCTAAATTTTAGCGCCCTTACACTTTTCAGTGTTAGGTAATTTTTTGGTGAATTTGAAATGTCATGGCACTCAAAATTAGTGCTTCAGCTTTTGGGAGAGATAACTTTGATGCAAGGGCGCTAAATTTTAGCGCCCTTACATCTTACAGAGTTGGGGAAAATCTCATCTTCTTAAAAATGTCCTAGCGCTAAAATTCAGCGCCTCTGCTTTTTCTTGAAAATTTTGAGATGCAGATGCAAGAGGGAATGGCGATAGCGCTCGGGCTTGGAGAAGGAAATTTGTTTGAATCATGAAAGCTTGAACTTGCTTTCATCCTATTACATACGCCTCCAAAGATTAAGGGAATTCTCTTTCACAATGATAGATCTTTTCAACGTTCACCAAAACGCATATAGAGAGAAACAAAAAGCTTTCAACATGAATACATTGGAATAGATACAAGTTTCACAGAACATCGACCATAGAAGAGAATAAGAGAAGAATGCGTAGGGTTAAGAGAGAAGAAACGCGAATGACTAAGGTAAGTGAATAGAAAGAAACGCAGGAATGGAGAACACTTACGCATTTGGGTAGCAAAGGATTGAATGCGTAGGGTTAGAGAATAGAAAAGAAAAGAAGGAATGAGCATCAAAATGAACACGCATAGAGGAGAAAGACGTATTCAAAACCATGAATGAAGGTTCCATTGCATAAAGGGAAGGAAAACGCGAATGGAGGAGGACGCGAAAAGAGAGAACAAAAAACGAATGAAAATAAAAAACGTGAATGAAGAAACCAAAACGCGTATGAACATAGATCATATACAAATGACAATACAAAGCCAAAATGAAAGTCTTACCAGGGCAAAACGCGAAGCTTGTTGAAGAGAGGAATGGCGAATCTCCAAAAAACGTGATTTTGCAGATGAAAGGCAAACGCACAGCAAGAGGAGATGCAAAAGAAATAAAACATAAACAACAAAAGTGGCGAATTCATTCACTTAACTTTGCAAATGAAAATTAAAAACCTAACTCAAGTCGTGCAATAAATTTAGGCACGAAAAGTGGCACGATTGACGAAAAACGCAAAAATTGTGAAGAAACGTGCAGGCTCAAAAAAGTTTAAGTGTCGAGAAAAAATGTAATGGCGCTAAAATTTAGCGCTCTTGCATTTTTTGGAATTTTCACTTCATGTAGGGGCGCTAAATTTTAGCGCCCTTACATTTCCAGACTTAGCCAAATTTTTGGATTTTCCCTAGGAGCGCACTTTTTCAGTGCTACTGCATCTTCCGTATTTTGCAAAGTACTAACAGTGAAACGTCGCGAAAGATCTCGTTTCGAAGGTCTTTGCGAGGCGAACAAGGGGGAATGCTCGAATTGACTATTCGAGACTTGGGAACGCATTTCGAGGTGGCTTGAAAATCACTCCGTTATGCGTACTTGAACTTCACGAATCCTAGGAAACGGACAAGTTTCATAGGGGGGTTATCCGTGGAACGAGCGCTGCTAGATTCCGTGATAACATGTTTGATGAAATTTATCCCAAGAGACCCCTCTTAATATCTCATCAGCTTCGCAACGAGCATAACCATTAGTCAATCCGATGCCCGGATCACCAGATTCGACAAGATCATCTGTGGAAGAGGAGTTAATGAAGAAATTGAAAATCATTAAAAATGGCTAACTCTAGACAAAATGGGCGCCCCTAGAGGAAATAGGCTCCCATGAATTCGAGGGTCAAAATGAAGTTTTCAACCAGAGATGCCTCCAGAATAATCTTCTCAGAACGGGTCAGGCTCCACGATGAATCATTCAACTTGCCCATCAGATCAGTCTGCAAGTCGGAGATCGAGGTGAAAGTAGGGGGTCAAAGATGTGCAAAGTTGAAAATATAAAAAAAATGACTAACTCTGAAGCAAGTGGGTGCCCCTAGCCAAGAAGGGCGCCCAACTTCTCATGCCTTAGTAAAATTTGCAAAATTTTCAAGAAGTTTCAAAATTGCAAGAGGATGAGGATGTCCAAGTTCAATGAACAGAGATTTTTAGGGTTTTGAGGATGAAAGCAAAAGAAAGCAAACCTAATTCAAACCCTAAGTCTATTTAACACCTCTCTTCAATGTAATTTTCATTATTTTTGCAGGTAGCATTCAAAGGAGAAGGTTGGAGCAGCAAGTTTGAAGAAATTTTTCAAGATTCAAGAGCTCAGTTTGCTGGTTATTCATCAAATTTTTTAGACCAGCAACATAAACCCTTGCTTTTTCATCCAGAAGATCAAATTTTTCAAGGAGAAGGCCAAGGTTTTCAAATTTTCAGCCATCTGGGTCTTATCACCTCATTCTTCTGAAGAAATTTTTAAGAACTTCATCAAGTTGCAGCAGCTGCTTTTTGCTTTGCATGTCAGTGAAATCCTCAGTGCATTCAGTTTTCAATCATCTGGGTCCTCTCAAATAAGTCTTCTGAAGAAAACCCATATCATAGCTTTTTTTTAAGAAAATTTCAAATTCTAGGGTTGGCTGATTTTTCGATCAGCCGTCAGTATTTTGCAAATCTAATCAACTGGGTCCATTTCTAATTGCATTTTGAACAAAACCCAGATGCCAGCTTTTTTCAGGAAAAATTGAAGAAATTAGGGTTTGCTGCTTTTTCAATGTAAATTCAAAATTTTCAAAAAAGGATGATATGGGTTGTCTTGCAATGAAATTTTGCTCAAAACCCATATCTCAGAAAATTTTTGAAAAATTTGTCCGTTGGAGCAAAAAAATCAGCATTCTAAAAATAGTAAGTTGCTCAAGACTTGTCTAAACCTAGGCGAGTTTACAGTCATTCTTCAAGGTTTTCAAAATGGAGTACACTCCCAATGTTTTCAAGACCAAATCAGCTCTATATCATGATTACGTCAAAACAGCTGAGACAAACTTGCATCATATTGAGCCGGTGTTTGATCTACACGCTTTGGAGAGGGCAAGCAACACTACCATCAGAAACCTGAGAAACTCTGGACTCCTCACAGCAACGCCCATTCCTATATCAGTTCAGAGTCTTGAGTTCGTAATCGCTTGCATCAAGCATTACAACCCGGCTACAAGGGAGATTTAATCAATTGATGGCAGATTGATTTGCAGTTTGAAGCCTGATATGATCGAGAAGTGTTTTTCCATTCCCCCATGGCCAGAAAGCGTCACTATCTCAAAGGGTGAATGTGAAAGGATATGGGAAATGCACAAAGACAAATACAACAAGAAGATTGTACTGAAGTGAATGAAAGAAAAACATAAGACTCTACCAAGTCACACTTCCATGATGTCAGCAAAGTTTGAAAAGGCAGCCAATGAGGTTGAAGATTTCGTTAGGTCAGTTGCAGATGGTGAAGATATTCTAGAAAAACGGTGTTTTGCTATTGATGGCATAGATGCACCAAACTGGGACACAATTTCTAATTTTCTAGCGGATGTGATCGAGCTTTAAAGCAGCTTTCTTCCAGAAGCTTTCTTCCCGCTTTCTTTCTATTCTTCGAATAATTCTTATCCATTCTTTGAGAAGAGAAAGAAGATAAATGTAATAGTTGGCGTTTCCCGCTTTTTCTGCTTTCTTAGGTGTTAGATGTTATCTTCTTTCTAGATTTAGAAATAAAGCTTGCTTGGCTGCAAGCCCTAGATTGTGAAAGCAAGGAGATTTTAGGGTTCCCTACTCCTCTGCTTGCCTATAAATAAGAGCCTTTGCTCATTAGTTTTCTTTAACCATGCTAGTGATAACAAAACGCTGAGCCTAAGTGCCTTCTATTTGTTATTCAAGTGTTGTTCAATTGTTTTATGATAGCAAATTGTTGAGTCTCTTTTAGCCAGCAAGGAGTTGTTGTAATTGATGTTCCTATTGTGTACGAACAAGAGTACAAGCCTCTTTAGCTGCAATTTCTTGTTCCAGGCATGTTAGAAGTATGTTTTGTTCCAGAAGTTGAGTAATAAAATCATGAGCCTCCTTTGCCTTGATATAACATCTTAGATTTCCGTTATTTGTGTTCTACTTTTATGATCTTGATTTCAGCTTACATTGAAGTGTGTAGATGTTTGTTGAGAAAAGAGTTTATTGAAGTATTTTGTCAGAAGATCAACCTTGTTAATTTCTAGTTTCTCTTGCTCTGCGTATTACTTGAGAAGTTAGAAACGTCTTTAGCTTAAGTTAGTCATAGTTGAAGTTCTTAAATCAGAAAATCTCAGCTGCGGCGTTTGTGTTTAATAAACCTTGTGCTCTAGCTGGTCAAAAAGATAGGCAACTTAGCTCTTAGTTTACTTTCTTTCAACACCATCAGCAAGAGGGAGCTTCCCCTCCTAATTTGAAGAGCAGTTTTACTGTGCATAGCTGTCCGTTTCAAATATGCATTCCAGAGGTGTGAATTTAAATGCCAACACAGCCTCAAGCCGAGAGATGTCGAGAAGTGCTTTGCCATTCCATCTCATACTGACAATTTTCTCATATTCATGGATGAACGCAACAAGATATGGTAGGGAGACAAAGAAAGGTTGCACAAAGGTGGTTGAAGGAACAAGAAACTAACATGCCAAAGAAGGTTAGACGTGGGGAGTTCAAAGACGAAGTTGCTATTTTGATTACCTTGCTCAACTGGGTTTCAGGTCAAGACGAAGCTTATGTTTTTCGCCCTTGGATGTTCTCTATCATTTTCCAAAATATCAGCAGTAAGGAATACTTTGACTATGCTAATCAGCGAGTGTCTTCACCAGCAAATCACTGGATTCCTTAAAATCCACGAGTTTCACATGGTTTCTTATCTGGTCTACTTGATTGCTTTCCAAGGCAATTTTAGAACCTTGAAGACCACCAGAACTCTTGGCATTCAGTATGTTCATGAATACTTCCCACAATTGGAGTTCTCAAAGGCTGAATAGGATTTCAAACAGGTGAATGATCACTTCCTAATGAAGACAGTCAAAGACTTGGATAATGAGATGCACATCAGAATTTCACCAAAAGCAAAGTCAGCAATGGAGAGTTGGGCAGATTGGTTTATCTAGTTTCCCACTTTCACATATATTCGAGTGTATGGTTACACCGGAGAACCTATGATGCTTCTGAGATACCCTTCAGATAAGGTCCTTTTCATCGAGTTTTTGAGATAGGCTCACGAGGTTCACTCTTTTCTTCGCAATCGGTACAAGCAAGCATTCACCTTTCCTTTTGGATTAGGCATATACAAGTGCAAGACAACAGTTGATTGCGAGCTAATGACCAATGAGTTGTTAAAACTCCATCTCAGGTACCTCAATGAGAAGTGCACCTATGATCCTCTGGGTCATTATGCAGCATGGTTGGAGCGAAGTCAGTCACATAGGCCAGCACTTGAGGACTTTTGGGTCAACTACGAAGACGAATTTGAAGTGTGCCAATGTCATTACTACAGACTTACTCTTCCTCAGCTCGCTGATTTCCTATCAAAAGACGTTGAGTGTTTGTCAGATGATGATAGAGAGGTGTTACTTAGCACGTTCATCAAGGATCAAGTCGCTCGCCAGCCACTTCGTCAACCGGATTGGTATGCCAGAGAGAGTACCTCAGTGGAAGAGCTGTCAAGAGGGGTTATCAAGACTAGCATGTACTTCTTGGACAGCAGGAGAAGGCAAAAGACAGTTCCAGTACCAGAGCCGCCAACAAGGTTTTCTTCACTTCCTTCTACATCCAGGTCGAGACCCCGAGTTCAAGCTGTGATACATCCACCCGAAGGGGTCAAACTTAGCGAACACACGAAGGGAAGGAGCACAAGTAAGAAAAAGAAGATCGAGAGGACGTTGAAAGTTCCAGTAGAGCCACTAATGCAAGCTGAAGTCGGTTCTTCATCTCTGGGTTCACCTTTATCTCCTCAGTCTCCCATTCAGATTGACACAAAGCCAAATTCGCTGGTCCATGAAGCCTCAACACCAGTTTAGTCACCGAGAGTCCACACACCTACAGCTGTTTCTCCTAGAGAGGTCAATGTAGAACATTCATCTTGGCTCGAGAGAACTCTAGGTAGGAGGCGAAAGACTTCATATCAGCTTCATCTATCTGAGTTTCGCAGTCCCTATCAGGATAAGTCAAATAAGAAGGTCAAGAAGCGGGTGCATATAGAGAAGATTGTTGAAGCAGAGATCGTTGTTGAGGTTGCTACACCACCAGAGGGAAAGAGTTTGGATGAGCTCGATGTTGGTGATTTCACCTTCATCAAGGCTAATCTTGGCAGGAGCACTCGGCACGTGGACGCGAGCCTTTTTAAGGTTGCTACAAGTAATCTTGAAGAGTGGGTCATGAAGGACGGAGAAGACAAGGCAACCCTCAAGGCTGAAATTAAGCAATTGTGCTAGTGCATCTCGAGTCTTCTTCACGGTAGCTCAAGCATGTCAGCTATTCTCCCTCAGCTCCTAGAAACACCTGCAGATCAACAAAAGCTAGGGAAATTAGTCAATCGTGGAAAGCTCTTAGACAACTGGGTTGAGGACTTCATTGTTGCAGGTATATACCTTCTTTTAGAGATATATCAATTGAGGTATCATGCACATGATCTTTGTCAGGGGATTCAGTAGCTTGAGTTGATAGTAGCTGAAGGAAAACCGAAGGACTTGATTCTCATCTCTCAATTGGTCGTTGCCTATGATGCAGTTGTAGCAAATGAAGATAAAAGAAAGCTTTTCGCTTGGAGAGAACAACACCTCTTCAAAGTGGAAACTTATGAGAGAATCTCTACAAAGTTGAATGAGATCAAGGAAGATGTTGCCGGTGCCCTGAAACTTGTAAGTGGGTTTGTCACTCAAATTCCATGCCATTATCTTCATGAAAATGGTGGCTATGTTGATCTTGAGGATGTGCAAACCGAATTCTAGAACCTGGTTCATGCTGGTCTTGATGGTGATCCCGTGGTGTCCAAGTTGAATCACTTCTCAGTGATGTCAACAGTTTCGACAAAGTAGATCTGGAGGTCAAAGAATGCCAGAAGATGATCAAGGATGGAGAGAAGGCGTTGAGCAGACAGTTTATCATCTTAGATAGCAATAAAGTACCTGAAGATGTTGAAGTTAATGAATTCCTGGAAGAGATGATTTCTCAAGACGGCTTGGAGTAGACTGACACTTGGATCCTACAGTTCCCAAGATAGACATTAAACACATGCAGTTAACTCGATGCCTCTATTCGAGTTAAACTTGTTGTTCCACACATCATTGCATGTCTATCTTGAGGATATCTTTTGATGAGGTTGGACTTTCTGTTAGGATTAGTTAACTGATGTTAGTTATCAGTTAGCTCTCATTCCAATAAGGACTTGCATCTCACAAACGTCCATTTAGTTTAGTTCTAGTTCAATTAACTGATGTAATTTCCTGTTAACTGCTAAGTTGCATACATGTAGACTTAGGAATAAATCTTGCATGCTTGCAAGACTATTTGTGAACTCAAGGTGATTTTAGGGTTCCCTACACCTTTGAGACTCTATAAATAAGAGCACTTTTCGCATTTGTAATTAACTTTTGCTGCAATAACAAATAGCTGAGCCCAATTTGCCTAAATATTGTTATTCTATATCTGTTCACTTAGTTAAATATAATGCTGGTTTGAACATTCTTTGTGTGTGTGTCTCGATATACAATTTGCTGTCCCAGTTTTATTCTTGTTGTGATTAATAAGCTTGTTTCATATCTACACCTCGAATGGGAGTCCCTCCTCCTTGGGAATTTGGGAATAAAGTTTATCGTGTGATGTTGTGATTAATAATCTTTGTTTCATATCTACACCACGGATACAAGTCCCTCCTCCTTGGGAATTTAGAAATAGAGATTGTCGTTTATTGTTGTTTCCAATAAGTTACTTTCAGCCTACACTTCGGATAGGTATCCCGCCTCCTTAGGAATCTTGAGAGCTAATTTACCGTTTGATATTGTTTCCAATAACCTTCATATCAGCCTACGCCTCGGATAGGTGTCCCCGCCTCCTTGGAAATCCTGTTATAAAGTTTATCGTCAAATCAATCCCTACTCCTAAGTCCTCATGCTCTATTTCGCTTGAGGAAATAGGATAGTTTAATCTTTAAATTATTAAGTTAGTAGTAGTTAAGATTTGCAAAACCAGAAAAAAACCTTAGCTTCAATGTATTGGTTTTCTTAACCTTGTGCCTCTTCCAGTTGAGTCAAAAAGATAGGATTTAGATAATTTAGTTTTTCACACATATCAGCAAAAGAGGGAGCTTCCCCTCCTAATTTGAAGAGCAATCATTAGGCACTGTGCATAGCTGTTTGTTGCCAATCCGCACTCCAGAGGTGCGAATTGTAAGACCAACAATATATTAGTAAGAGTGTTTTTGATTCAACAGTGTGTATTTTTACATTCCAAAAGCACTGTTACACTAACTACATGGACTACAAAACTCATGCCTATTATAGATGATATTATGGTCTTTAGCAAAACATATAATAGCATGCTTCCCATCTTGAGAAAATGTGTCAAATCTTGAAGGAAAAGAAACTTTTGTTGAATGCAAAGAAGTGTGACTTTGCAAAGACCTCAATTGTGTACCTTGGTCATGTAGTGGAAAATACTGAGATAGAGATAGAACCATCAAAAGTCAAGGCCGTATTGATTTGGCCAAAGTTCAATCCTTTTAAAGACTAGGAGATTTGTTGGAGCAGTCTAATGCCTCTGTAAATTTGTAAAGTCTTTTTCATATGTTGATGTTCCATTGCATGCTGCAAAAGGGTTTAAGAAGGGTTTTCATTGGAATACAAAACAGCAGTATTTTTTTTATGATCTTAAGCATAAAATCAGCAATGCACCAGTGTTGGCTCTTCCAAATCTTCCCCTTTGAGGTTGAGATGGATGCAAGTGATTATGCCATTGGAGTGGTCTTGCTGCAATTAGGCAGGTTCATTTGCCATAATTTCAAGATGTTTAATGGGGCTATCGTATATTATAGCACATATGATAAGGAGCTCTATGCATTGGTTTCAGCAGTTAAGAAGTGAAAACATTACCTTATGGGCAAGGAAACGGTGGTATACACCAATCACCAACCTTTGCGACAATTTCAAGTGCAAAGAAAGTTACAACAGTCCCATCATTAAAAATAGATGGGGTTCTTGCAATAATTCCATCTTGTGATCAAATACAAGCATGGTGTAATCAACAAAGTAGCTGATACGCTCTGTAGACTGCCTCTTCTTTCAGCAGTAAGCAGACTTTCTATTCTGGAGCCATTTGTAAATGAAGTATACACTGAGGACAATGAAAAAGATGCTGATTCCAGCAAAGTGTATCAGTCAGCAAAAGAAGTATGATGGCTGCGTTTGGACCTAAATTAGACTACTACCCTCAAGGATGGGCTTTTGTATAAATCAAGTAAGCTTTGTGTGCCAAAACAGAGATGGATGTTTCTAAGTTTGTTAGGAGTTGCAAAGTTTGAAATATAAGTAACCAAGTATTAGGAAGCTTGGGCTGTACCAGCTGTTTCCCATGCCTAGTGTAGTATCCCCAATGGGACCTGCCCTAAAATTTCTGATTTATGCCCTAGATTTCTGATTTATATTTCTGCACTTTTCGGATTTAGTTTTCTGCTCAAACCTTAGGACTGAACTCTGACTTTTATTTTCCGAATGATAAACACTTATAGGCATCCATTAAACATATATACCAAACATCCATAAAACTATGTCAAACATGTAGATAACATCAATTATGATAACAACCATGAAAATAAACCATCCAAATGCCAAACATAGGTTCAATAAATCGGATTTCTGATTAAAGAAGTCTGCTGCTACAAAACTGAATAATCTGAACTGATTTTACAAAGAATTCATGAGCTCAAACATGCCAAATTAATGCCCAGATTTCTGCTCTACAAATCAGATCTAAATCTTTGATTCTATATACCAAATATATGCAAAATAATCTTCAAATGTCAAACCCTAGATGGGCGAATTCCTCCTTGGCAAGCACTTAGGGTTTGTTGCTCCAAATATGCAAAATTGCCCCCAAATGTGGGTGCTCAGATCTGCTCCAAATTAAGACCTGATTCTGCTCCAAAAATGTTATGCAAATTCTACTCCAAAACTCGAAATCCTCCAATGAAGTGCAAGTAGACCTCCGTTATGAAGTCTTCCCAAGATGAGATTGGGTTTTTGTCCAACTCACCCTTTATTCTCAAGGGTTTTCGTCCTTGGAATAAGCTACTCAATGTGCAAACCAAAGTAATAGAAATAACAATTCCAATATGATATGAAATACCTCCAAAAAACTTGTATTTATATCTTCATCTTTTCCCTCCAATTTGGCCAACCCAATTTGGGCGCCCAATTTTGAATTTAATTCTTTTTTAATATTTTTTTTTCCCTTCTTACCTCCAAAAAGGGTCGCCCAACCTCATAGAAAAATTATAAAAATATTTTGGTGCCACATAAAATAATAATAAATTATGGGAAATTAATTCCCAAGTCGCCCAAGCCAAATAAAAATAATCAAACCATACAATTTTTTTTTTTTCTAATTATGCAACACTCAAGCCAAATATTCAGGGACATTACAGTCCTCCCTTCCTGAGATTGTTTGTCTTCAAGCAATAACAAACCTGCATCCTCCAAATCTCCAAGGCTCATGTTGATGTGTGTTTTATGACCGCACCAAACAGCAGAATAAAGTGTCCAATGGCTACCCTATTCTCTCTTGATCAAAGTATTCCACATGCTTAGATTGCGAGAGAGATCATGTGTTCAACTCCAAGGTTCCTTCTATGCAAAGGATAGTCTCAGTTGGTTCGTTGTGATTTGTTGGTATCACGATGGGACTTACACAATTGTTCGGCAATAGACAACAAACAGTTGATTGAAGGGTTTTCACGTGGTTCGAAAGATTTGTCAAGTGCAAGCTTCCTAATACTAACCAAAAATATACTGAATTGAATGGCTGCAGGGATTAGAAAATTTATGAACTACTCTAAGTGCGGGATGTGGAACTTCAGCTTCAGCAAACTTCAACTAGGCTTCGCTTTGCCTCGCTTCGGGTAGTCTCCATGAAGTCGGTGCAATCTTCAAGGAAGTAGCTAAAAGTTTTCAAATCACAATTCGACACAAGGACACCATCACAATGACACATGACATCATGTGAATTATAATTGAAGTTAGGTTCGAAAGGTTCCAGTTGACCACACAAGGCAAACTTACCATCAGTAAGTGTGCTAGTGGTATGGATTTAGACGAAGTCTGCTTAGATTAAGCACCGCATTCCATTACTACCAACTATTTGTATGAAATAAAAGCTATTTACTCTATTTTAAGATCCTATTTGAATCAGAAGGACGAAGAAACCTTGCTATCTGCTCACAACAAAAGACGAGATCATCATCAATGAAAACTCTTTTTATTGAGAGAGTGTTCACAACAATTTCTTACAAAGCTTTCAAAGGAAAAACTTTCCTTCTTCAAACTATACTATCAATCTATGCTATTGCTAAGCTGTCTTCTCTGTGCTCTATCTCTCAGTACTATGATCCTAATCTCTAATGAAGTAAAAATGAGGGGGGATGCCCCTTTTATAACTGGCCAATATGAATGGACAGCCCAGATCAAATTACAATGGACGGCCCAGATTGAGCCACATAAGGCTTGAATGAGATTCTACCCTAATAACCGCCAAAAGGTGGAGTGGTGCAATAAATGAGCACAAAATGACAAAATCCTTCCTTTGACCACTAGGGGCAATTAATGCCCACTACCCTTCCAGAAGATTCTCGTCCAGGAACGCGTTCCCACTGCTCTTCTCTCTGATTGCAAAATCAATGAATCGGGCCAGTACTGCTTCGACCTCTTGAACTGAAATAGATGGAGTGAGATTGAGCTGAAACTCGAAGATGGTAACTATCTGCTCCTGCCGAATGCAAGATTTTCTCCACGCCTCAATGGCTTCCTAAGTACTCTGGATGATGCTGGAGAAAGTGGAAACGTTCTCAAAATCAACTTGGACAATTGTTCTCACCTCTGAGAAGAAAGGCAACAATCTACCTTTCAAGCCATCTAATGTCACCTCCTCGAGAGTTAACTGTTTTGCAAACAAGGGCTCGAGTGTGTTGAAGATGCCCTCCTGAATGTTTCCCATAGCCCTCCTCACTTTGACTGATTCTGCCCGCACTGTGTCGAAGAAACCTCGGCCAGTGAATGCTGCAGAATACCAGCCTAGAAAATCATACCTATCCCCTTCTTGGATTACTCCTCCTTCAACCAAAGTTTGCATAGGCATATGCATAAGGGCTACCAAGCGTGGAATAGTTTTTCCCTGATAGATATGAGTCTCATTCCAAGCTTGATCAATGTTCTCCATACGCGTGAGGATACTTGAGGCATGCTAAAAAGATGAGAGGAGATCTTCAATGAACTTTTCAGCCTCAACACGGATGCCGCCAACCCACTTGTCTGCCTCCTGGATTGTCTTCTTCAATTCTTCGAGCCTGCTAACTGACTCCCTTGGAATCTGCGGAGGGGTCCATCACTGGATTCTCTTGTGCACACGGACACGCTAAGTGTTGCACATAGCCAATCAACGCCATGTGCTCCCTCTTCAACTTCTTGTATTTTTCCTCTTTTCGAAGCATTCTATCTTTTAATGCCTAAAAGGAGCTGTTAGCCTTCTCAATTACTTGTGCTCCTGTAGGATGTCCTAATTCAACAGTGGTGATCATATAATTCTCAAGCATTTTTTCATCTCGATCACAATCCTCCCTTGGAACAACAACATGAAGGGTGCATAAACCAAATTTATCTATCTCAATCTTTGAATATTTCCTAGCTCTTTTCTTCTTTGGCGACCCACTAAGTCTGTTAAGGAAAGCTTCCATCTCAATCGCTAGGTCGGTGTCATCCTCTAGATCTCTTCTCATCCTCCTAGTGAGCTAATCTGGTACATCTGGCTGCGTGTTGCAGATAACAAGTGGTAGTTCTTCTGTTGCTTCCACTTCACGTGCCTCATCCCTAGCAACATTTTGCTAAGGTTCATCTGTTTCCATGTGTTGCGCATCCTCTTCAAGGCTTTGAAATTCCGGCTCCGTAGTATTTTCATCCTCAAAGGCTGCCTCGATCGCCTGCTCCAAGCAGATGTCAGTTTCTGTTTCTTCTTCTCCCTCCAACTGACTCTCATTCCTAGGAGCATTAGCACTTTGACTATCTGGCTCCTTGGGCAATGGCTGATTGACCTCCTCTAACTCATGCTCTTCATTCAATCTAACCCTTTGACCTGCAAATAACGAAACCTCATGCACACTAGAAGAGTGAGTCAGTAATTGCATGGGCGATGCTTCCTTCATTCTCTGAGGCACTGGCTGAACTGATACTTCCTCTTGTGGCTCTATAACTTGAGTAGCCTGCTTTCTTTTCCTTGCAGTAGGCGGCCTTTGATCTCCCATAAGGTTGTATGTGAGAGCAATTGATTTTCTCTTGAGCTTATTAACACGTCTTTCAACCCAGCTCCTTGTGAATGTCAAGACTGGAATGGATAGCATGTCCAAGTCCGTAATTTCTAGCTCTGACCAATCAAGTGGTGGGACTAGCGTGCCCTTTACTGACTCATAATTTGGGTGAATAATGTTGGCATCCTCATCCACTTGGTCCGGAACTGGAATAACTTCACATTCTCTGATCAACTTCATAGGTAGCCTACTAAACATCCTCTTCCTAATTTCAACTTCGCCCTTCGCATTAGCCCAAAAATCCTCGATGTGAGCTTTGTGCCTATGCTCCACGCCTATGCTCCACGCCTTGCACTACTCCAATGTTTTTGTAGGGATCAAAATCTTGTTTTCTGTTATGAAGAGTGAGGTGGAAGAATTGCAATTCGTCCTCGGCTTCTCTGGCTGCCTGTATAGATGGACACTCTTCAATTGAATTCCCCATAATGATGGGGTAGTTTAGCCCTCCCTTCTTCTTCTTCTTCTTTTGAATTTTATCGTAGGCGAGGAGTTGCCTAGATACTTCAAGCATCACCATCCTGTTAGTGGGGTACCTTGGCAATCTGTAGGCATATGAGTGGAACCCCTGCAGCCTGATGTAAGTGAATTTCGGGAATTGGATGAACCAATACCTGTACTCTTCAATCAAATTTTTGGCATCTTGCGATATTCTCTGGTGTGTTTTCCGCTGAAGAGTCCTTGTTATGTGCATAGTAAAAGCATCGTTCACCTTCTTGAAGCTGGAGGTATTGGTCAAATGTAATTGCGTGCAGGCCTCATGGATCTTGTACTGATCAGGACCGCTTCCAATTGGCTCTTTGTAAGTGATTCCTCTATACTTTGTCATCCGAGCCAACATGTATATGACGTACAAGCTCATGTAAAAAGTCTTCGTCCTCCTCAGGCTCTTGAACTGTTCATCTATGTTGTCACTGATGATTCTTGCCCAGTCGACATATTCTCTTCCCTCTATCACTACGTTGATATAGAAGAACATCCATGGCTCGAAGATATATACTTGAGGACTCCCGTTTACTCGGCTAAGCATCATAATGAGATCGCAGTATTCTTGCTTCAACTCCTCTGAGATAATCTGTTTGGGCAACTTGGCACCAGGAGGTCTAGGCTTCCACATCTAGGCTGTATTAATTCTCCTAGCACATCTCTCAAAAGTGGAGGCGTACATTTTGTCAACTCTTTCTTTTGTCTTGTACAACATCTTCTCAAATGTAGGAATCTCAAATGCTTCCCCAATAGCTTCTGGCGTGAGGTTGGCGAACAACTTCCCATTAGGAGAAACTATTGTCCTGTAATCTGGCTTATAGCAATTAGCACATTCTACAATCAGCTCTGGACACTGGATTGCTGGTGGAAAACCAACAGCTACATATAATCCACTTTTGACAATATTGTGCGAAGTAACTGATGGGTGGTGGCCTCCTATCCCCAGTATTTTGCTTCTGAGTGCTCTGAGGTTGAATGAGCAAGGTTGGTGTCAGTCAACCCTCCGAGCTTTGAGACAAACTTCGATTTAGGAAGAAATGACTTCTTGAGTTTCTTGATAATTGCTTGTTTGGACACATTTTCTTTGCCAACTTCTGCTTGTGGTGCCTTGCCTACAGCCTTGCTTGCCCCGGCAGCATCTCCCCTTTCTCTTTCAGCCATCTCAAGAATTCTGACTTCAATGTTCAAAACTTTTAGCAGTATCACTCCAACACTTAGAAAAATCTTACTCAACTCACTCACTTCAGAAATTTCTTCTTCTCAGCACTCTTTTTCTCACAACTTCAAATTTGTATCTGGTGAAGAAAAATGAATAACTTCAAACTTTATATAATTGTGAGAGGACATCCATTTTAGCAATAGCAATAAATTTTCTTCTCCACTACTTAGTAATTTTCCAATTTTGGAGAGAAGGTTGGCGAGTTGTCACAAAAATGTGCCCAGTCATCATAGAGTTGTCATAGAATTTGCTATTGCTGGAGATTCTTTCTTCTTTTCAAAATTCGAAATTTTCCCATTTGACTGCATGTAA
>VDFB02030232.1:0-28384 GCA_007258455.2 Sequoia sempervirens
AGGGTTTTCCCAAGGTATCTGTTGTGTCTTTGTGTTGAATTTTTTGAATTAAATTCTATGCATTAATCTGATCACTAAATTTAACATGGTATCAGAGCGGGTTTGAGGAGATCGTGATCAGATTTGTCCTTACAGTGATACTCTATTCTCTTCTTTACACTTCTTTGTCTATCCCTACCTTAGTCAAGATGGTGAACGGTTTGAAGATTGAGGATAAACTCGAGGGAGCATCCAACTTCACATCATGGAGATTCAAGATCATGCTTACCTTGCAAGAGAATGACTTGGGTAAGTTTGTGGAGTCCAGTGTTCCTGAACCTGAGGAGGAAGAAGAGAAGTTGCAGTGGAAGAAGAAAGATATCAAGGCAATGAAAATATTGGTTGATTTTGTTAAGGATCATATCGTTCCTATTGTCTCTAAGTTGAAGACGGCAAGAGACATGTTTAAAACATTGGAAGAAATGTACGAAATCAACAATACCAGTCGGGCACTTGCACTGAAGCAACAACTACAACATGTGAAGATGGCGAAAGGAGAATCAATGATTGCATACTTCGTGAGGATTTCAGATTTGAGAGATCAGCTCTCGACAATTGGCCATATGGTTGACGACAAAGACTTGACTATGCTTGCTCTCAATGGTCTTCCTTTGTCTTGGGAATCCTACATTCAGGGAATCAGTGCAAGATCAAAATTGCCTAAGTTTGATCGTCTAAGGGCAGACTGCATTCAAGAAGAATCAAGGTTGGTGGCTAGAGGCGTTGGTCAAAGTTCAAAGAATGAAGATATTCATGTTCTCACCTCCCATGCTTCGAAGAAGAAAGGAAAAGATGGAAAGAAAGGGTTCTTCAAGAGGAATTGAGACAAGGGAAATGATGATACACCCGCCTCCAAGAAGAAGAGAGAGATGTCCAAGATTCAATACTTTAGGTGTGATAAGTTTGGCCACTTTGCTAAGCATTGTCCAACTAGACCTAAGCAACAAGCCACCATTGCAGATGTTGATGATGTTTCTCCACAGAAGGATTCATGTGAATACTTGTTCTATTCAGCATTGTCAAGCAATGTACCTACAAATACCAACACTTGGCTCATCGATAGTGGTGCTTCTCGACACATTACCGGATTTAAGGAGCACTTATCAAGTTTGGTGGAGAAAGATTCTTCCGAACAAGTTATTATCGGAGATGATGCTGGCTACTCCGTGAAAGGGATTGGGACCTCTACTCTTCATTTGGATTCTGGCATTACACTTCAGTTGAGAGATGTTCTTTATGTTCTAGGAATCAAGCGCAATCTCATCTCCATTTCAGCTCTAGAAGATAAAGGATATCAAGTTGCCTTCTCCAAAGGCAAAGTTCTTGTGTGGATGGAGAATCCCTATTTCAAGGATGCTCAAGTAATTGGTGTTAGACATGAAAGCCTCTATAGGCTATGTACGCGCCCTCTACAAGCATTAGTTCATGATTCTTCAAACCTATGTGATATGTGGCATCAAAGATTGGCTCACCTTCACTTCCGAGCCTTACCTATCATGGAGGAGATGGTCACAGGACTTCCTAAGTTCAATCAAGAGCATGAAGGAACTTGCAAAGGATGTGCTATGGGTAAGAATTCAAAAGCTCCTTTCTATAGTAGAGAAAGTAGATCTAAGTGTATTTTAGACCTTATTCATTCTGATTTATGTGGACCTATGTTTGTTCCTTTTTCGAGTGGTTTCTTGTATTATGTTCTTTTTATTAATGATCACTCTAGAAAGACTTGGATCTATTTTTTGAAAACTAAAGAATCTGAGGAAGTGTTAGAAAGGTTCAAAGAGTTCAAAGCTCTAGTAGAGAATCTTTCCGGTAAAAGAATCAAGATCCTCAGATCTAATAATGGAGGAGAATACACCTCTGATAGCCTTCGAAATTTCTGTATTGATGTTGGGATTAAGAGGGAGTTTTGTGTTCCCTATAATCCTCAACAGAATGGTGTTGCTTGCAGAAAGAACAAGACGATCGTGGAAGCAGCGAATGCCATGATTCATGACCAAGATCTGCAAACCTTCTTATGGGTAGAAGCTTCTAGGACTGCAGTATATGTTCAAAATAGAAGTCCTCACAAAGTCTTGGAGAATATGACTCCGGAAGAAGCCTTTACAGGGAAGAAGCCCGAGGTTAGTCATTTGAGGATCTTTGGATGTCCTGTCTATGTTCATGTTCCAAAAGAAAAGAGAACTAAGTTGGAGCCTTCTGGCAAGAAGGGAATATTTGTGGGCTACAGTGAGACATCAAAAGCCTACAGGATATATGTTTCAAGTCAGAAATTGATTGAAATCAATAGAGATGTCACATTCGAGGAAGATGTTGCATTTAGAAGATCCAAGGGAACTCATGTGGAGATTGACTATGATGAGTCTCCTCAGGATATGGAAGTTGACCATACTCCTGAGATTCAGAGGGAGACTTCAGAACCGAAGGAAGATGTTGATCCAGTTGAGCCCTTGGAACCTACTGATGGGCCTACCGATATTGTGATTAGAAGAAAGAGACCTCTTTGGGCTAGGCAAACTATGCAAGAGGCTGAAAGGTTCGCAACTCCTAGAGGTACATTCAGAGAAAGTAAAAGGCCACATAAGTTCTCCAGTTATGTTGCCTTGATGAGTCAGATTATTGAGTCTGAGCCTTCTAGTGTGGAGAAAGCTTCCAGTCAATAGGTTTGGAAAGATACCATGTCAGAGGAGTACCAATCAATTCTCAAGAATGATGTTTGGGACATTGTTCCTAGACCCAAAGGCAAAACTGTGGTATCTTCGAAATGGCTCTTCAAGATCAAGCATGCAGCTGATGGGAGCATAGAGAAGTACAAGGCAAGATTCGTGGCTCGAGGGTTCTCTCAGAAAGAGGGAGTTGATTATGAAGAAACGTTTGCTCCTGTTGCTTGCTATACTTCTGTTAGGACAATCATTGACATTGCAGCATCTAGAGGATGGAAGATTCATCAAATGGATGTAAAGACAGCTTTTCTAAATGGTGTGATCGAGGAAGAAGTCTATATCAAGCAACCTGATGGGTTTGAGGTACATGGGAAGGAGTCTCATGTTTGCAAACTGAAGAAGGCCTTGTATGGTCTTAAGCAGGCTCCTCGTGCATGGTACGAAAGAATTGATCGTTACCTGTCAAGTTTGGGCTTCTTGAAGAATGATGCTAACTCTAATCTATACTTTAAGGTAATTGATGGTGAAACATTGATTTTGGTTTTATATGTTGATGATTTGACTCTTACTGGAGAAGAGCACCTAATCATCAAATGTAAGAAAGAGTTGGCCTCTGAGTTTGAGATGAAAGACCTTGGACTTATGCACTACTTCCTTGGCTTAGAAGTATGGCAGAAACCAGATGAGATGATTCTAAGTCAAGGGAAGTACACCATTAATGTACTTAAGAGGTTTTAGTATGATGGATTACGGAAATCCATGTCTACACCTATAAGGACCAACCTACATAGAATTGAAGAGGCTAGCGTGGATTGAGACTTAGTGGATCACAATGTCTGAGGAGCCGGTGATTGGGTCCTTGATGTATCTAGTTAACACTAGACCCGGTCTATGTTATCTTTGTGAATGCTCTTAGTGGAGTTCATGTGTGAACCGAGAGGCAGGATACATCTTATTTGCAGCTAAACATATCACGAGATACTTGTGTGTACAGTTGGATATGGGTTAAGATATTGAATCTGAGACTTGAAACGTATGGTTATCGCGATTTTGATTGGAAGTGTCCGCAGTCGGAAGAAACACCTACGGATGTTGCCGGTTTGGGATCGGCTATGACTTCCTAGTGCAGCAGGAAGCAGTCTTCTATAGCATTGAGTACAATAGAGGCAGAATATATTGCAGCTTGTATGGCAGCTCAGGAAGCAGTGTGGCTTCGTAAGCTCCTTGCAGGATTGTTTGGACAATCAATGGAGCCTACTATCATTCATTGTGATAACCAGAGTTGTGTGAAGCTTTCTATCAATCCTGTGTTTCATGACAGAACCAAGCATGTTGAGATAAAATACCACTATATCAGAGATATGGTATTGAGGAAGGCTATACAATTGAGGTATATCAGCATTGATGAGCAGACAGCAGACATTCTCACCAAGCCTCTCTCCAAAATAAAGTTTGTGTACTTTCGAGATAAGCTTGGTATGGTGGAGAATCCAACCTTAACTAAGAAAGAGTCTCAGTATCAGTGATAGCCTGTAATGAGTTTTTCTCTGTGAGAGAAGTTCGAGGTGAAATCCCTTGATTAATGAGTTCTTCTCAATAAGAGAAGTTCGAGGTGAAATCCCTTGATTCCACCCTCTGAGAGAGTCATGGTGGATGTCATGTGTGTGACTCCATGACAACATCACGTGAGAGAATCCATGATGATTTTCTTGTACTTGTGTTTTCACCCTCTGGGAGAGCCATGGTGAAAGTCATGTTGAGGTGACAACACCACGCAAGTGATGAACACTTATACATACCATATATGGTTGTAGCCATTATGGTTGATATCATGTTGAGGTGATATCTGATATCACGATGAGGTGATATTCTTCCTTTCCACATTTGGTTGTAGCCATTGTGGTAGACATCACGTTGAGGTGATATGTCTTATGTAGCTGGAAGTATCATCCCTAGCTAAGAGGGAGTGTTGATGTTACTTAGCAACATCGGGCTGCTCCTTCCGGACCCACGCACAGTTGAAGGCAATTTAAATGATAGCCTGAAACGGCTATTTAAATTGTGAGATTATCTTTTAATGAAGTGGCACGACTTTCTATCAAAGCCAACCTTGATTCAAATATTGTAGAGGCACGATTTCTTATGAAGGTGCGATTTAATGACAAGGTGCGATCTCCTTATTAAGGCCAACATCATGTTTCATATGGGCTCGATTTTGTTAATGATAATAGATAGCGTCGATATAATGCTTATTTATACTTGGCACGAGTTTTGAAGAAGTGAAGATTATATGAGGCCGACCTCATTCACTTTTCTCTCATTGGCGCAATCTCCTATATTGTTCTTGGTGGCCGACTTCATTCTAGAAGACATCTTATCTTAACTTGGCCGACTTGTTAATTGTTTCATTAAATTTGTAATTTATTCTTGTGGCCGACTTTGTAATTATTTGTAATTTATTCTTGAGGCCGACTTTGTTCTTGAAGAGGTGTGACCTCTCATAGCAATGTATATATAGAAGGTCAATTCACTCCCTTGTATGATCACTAAGTTTATTCTTAAGTGCGAATTCTTCAAGTGGGAATTTCTGTAAGTGCAAATTCTTCAAGAATAGATTGCGAATTATTCAAAGGCCAGATTGCGAACTCTTCTAGAGCAGAATTTGAATCTCAAGGAGTGACAGTTTGTTATCTGTTCTTGCATCTTGTATAGGTGCCGAATATTGGCCTTGTGTTAGGCCTCATTGTAAAGAGAATTGTTGCCACTGTTATAAATATAAGAGAGATCTTTGTTGCTGGGTTTTTCTCCCTCAAGAGGAAGGTTTTCCCAGGGTATCTGCTGTGTTATTGTGTCTGATTTTGAATTATTTTTCTGTGCATATAATCTGTTCACTAAAATTTACAGATTTGTTATGAAGAGTTGTGACTTCTATATGGCCGACCTCTTGCATTAAAGAAACACACCTCTTGGATGAGGCCCACTTATTATCTTGAAGAGTCGTCTCCCTTTGCATTGTATATATAATCGATGGTGTTTCATTTGTTGATCATTCATTCTATTTGATTATTCAGTTCGTAGTTCATCACAAGTTCGATATATTCAAGTGCGAGTTTTGTATTCAAGAGCAGATCGATTCATTGATAGAAGGCTGTGTATTATCACTGAGATTTACATCTTTGTATTGATGTGATTGCATCAGTTTGTGGTGCATTTTATTAGGCCTCATTATCGGCCCTCATTGTAAAGGAGTTTCTTTTGAGATTCAATAATAAAAGAGATATTATTGGCTGGGTTTTTCTCCCTCAAGAGGAGGGTTTTCCGAGGGTATTCTGTTGTGTCTTTGTGTTGAATTTTTTGAACTAAATTCTGTGCATTAATCTGATCACTAAATTTAACATACACAACTGCGCCTAGGTTGCCAATGAAAACCTCCAGAATATCAAACTGCTTATCATCCAGAATGTGCGCCCAGATTTCATATTAGGCATATCAACTTCTACAAATTCTAGAAGATCATTCTCTTCTAGGGTAATGAGTACCCTAAACTTCCAAGAGTTGAAGTTTGAAGCCCCATCTAGCCTGTCTTCTACCTTGACACCAGTCACCTTCTTCTTTTCCGAGTAACTGCCCTAACAAAGATGTCTTCCACACAACTTGGAATTATGCTTAGTCAAATGTCATCAAATTTCTTGAACCTGCTCTAATACCATGTTGTTTATGGATCAGATATAAACAGTAAGCAGAAAAATAAACTTAGAACAATAAACACAGAATTTTTATCCTGGGAAAACCCTTCTACTCAAGGGAGAAAAACTGAGCAAAACTTTACTAATAATAGATCAGGTACAACAATGCAGAAATAGAACTTGAGAATCAGCCAAGATAGGCAGAGTACAATAATATAACCCAGTACTAATGTAGTGCGAACTTCTGAGCAATAGCAAACCTCCTTCTTGAGTAGCAAACCTTCTTCTTGATCACTAAAATGGTGAATAAATGAATGTATCTATGCAAATGAGGAGAGTTGCTCTCCTACTTATACAAATCCATGAATAAGTTGAGTGTTTACTTGAGCCGACCCAGCAATATCAATGATTATTTATTATTATTAGGCCGACTTGCCTTATGTGTGAATTCTTTCAGGGTAATACCTCTCGAAGCTACCCAAAAATATTAACAATGCCTACAGCAAACACTAATTCAAGCTGCATGAACCTTTACATGTTTCAAATATTCTCCATGCAATTGCAAATAAAATGACTTAACAAAAAAATTTGCATAGCATAGGCATTCAAAATTCATATAAATATACCCCTTACATTGGGGTCCCATGGGGAAGGGGAGGTAACTGCTATGATTTTATTTTTCAATATGATTTTATGCAGTCTACTAAATTGACAAACTGCAAAAAAAATAACTTTTCCCTGAAATTGTGGAGCTTTGGTTGCTTAGGAGGGATATATGCAAAGGAGACTTGCAATTGGGGGCTGAAATATTGTTGTAGCTTTTAGAAAACTTTTAGGATTATTTTTTACAAATCCAGCCAAAAATAATTTGAGAATTTAATATCTTTTATTTGACAAATAACATGAAGGGATTGATGATGATTCTTCCAAAGATAATATTTTTAGGATGCTTACTCTGATTTTAATTGATAATATCTCTACAATGATTCTTCTATCTTCCAAAGGTGGTAAATCGAATGTCAAATAATTCTCATATTGCTATTGATAATATTACTTATATTCATTTTTCTAGTTGCTATTCCTAATTTTGGGGAGTTTCAAAAGCACACAAAAGGAATTGGTTCAAAGTTGTTATAGCAAATGGGCTATATCTAAGGATGACTTGGCAAACATGGACAACGAATTGTTCGTATTGAGCCCATGAATAGACCCCAGAGAGAGATGCCTTAGAAATCCTAAGATCATTTCTATGAAAAATGGTGATACATCAACTACTAATGAACAAAATTTCAAGCATACACTAGTTTTGCCCTCCTATGAGAAGACATCAACATGAATCATCCAAAACTTTGCTATATTAGTGGCAGCTACATTTGAGAGCTCAACTTATGCCTCATTTTGGAGAGAGAAGACATTTTATGCCTCAACCCAGGTTCCAACACTCTCATTACCATGCCAAGACACAAAGATGGGATAGATTTAGTTTGACACCTATTGGAAGGGTTGATTTTAGATGGATTGATACTAAAGCATGAAGTTTCTCATATTCATTCTTCAGGAAATGATACAAATATATTTCCTCAAGAATGGCACCTCTTGAATCTCACAATTGATGATCATGTGAATTGATTGATGACCTCGAGCTTGTACATGGACGGTCTCATGATTGTGCATAATTCAATTTTGGAGATTATCTATTTGCTAGTTTGGATATTGAAAGTTACTAATGATTTTTATTTTGATGGGTACCTATCCTAATCACATATGATTGAATGGTAATCTATGAGTAGCATCAATCCTTTTTAGCAGATATGATAACTTGAAGGATGGTCTCATATGATGAGATGGATTCTTTGAAAATGGGCCTCTGTGATGATTCTATTAAATATTAAATGTAGTATTAATGGTCATCTTAGTTAACTTAGTCCTTAGATTGAGTTTTTTTTAGTTTACATTTAGTTCCTATAATTTTGCTTTGACTTCAGTTATGATTCCAATCATGTCCTGTGATTGTGGAATCTCTTTTCAGTCTAGTCTTCTGTTATGATTCCAATCACGTCCTGTGATCGTGGAATCTCTCCTTTGTAAATCTATATATGTAATTTGCTTTTGTTATTAATATAATCTGATAATTTACCAAACATGGTATCAGAGCACAGGCTCGACCCTGGGTAGAATAAGCAGATTTTTTTCAAAGAGTTAGGAAAAATTTGAGGGCTTCTTTTGCAAGAAATTGCGAATTGTTTTTCAAAGGAAAATCATGACTTCTTTTGATTGGAAATCGCATGACTTTTGAAGGTTTTCGTGGTAGTTCTTTCTGAAGAAGTTCGCGGGCTTTTAGCAGGGTTTTGGTTCTTGTTTTCTTTGTAGTGTAGTTTTTGATTTCTAAGCCTTTTTCCTGGTTTAACTTCTCCTTTCCTTTAGCCAAGGCGGCTCTTTTCCAGTTTTCCTTGGAGCTTCCTATAGCAGGCAGAGAGTCTTTTTTGGGCCATATGTCAAATCTTCACCGCAAATTGTATGTGTCCTCTGCTTTCGCGTTTCTGAAGGCAGTCAATTCAGCCGTGTGACACTTTTTATGTTTCTTTCAAAATCAGAAAAGGTTTTGAACCACGTTTTGGTATTTTCCTAGTTTCTTGTTTTATACCTACGTAAAGGCGTTTCGAAGCTCGTCTTTTACCTACATCTGGGCGCCTGCGATTTTTGTGTTCTCTCATGAACGCGTTTTTTCTGGTGCATCTATGTTCGCCTAGGGTTTTTGCAACTCGGCCAGGGTTTTTAACCCTTCGTTTGAAGCCCATTTTTTATTCTGATTGCAAATTCTTGGTGGGTTTTTCAAGACATTTTTTGGGTCATCACTATTTTTTTCTAGGTACATCGAGTATTGTGCCTCGAGTATTGTGCCAATTTTTTTTCTAAGACGATTTTCTAATATTTTATGGCAATTTGAAGAAAAAGTCTTTTTGGAGCCAATTTTGACAATTTTCTGGGAAAATAAAAATTTGCAAAGAGTTTTTGGAGATTTTTCTTCAAAAATTTACACAAAGTTACCTCGTTTTTTGTGCTTTGGAAAACGGGAGGGATGGCATCTTCGTCCAATATTATGTTGGAAAGTTCGCAGAGGTTCAATGGAAAGAATTACAACACGTGGAAGCAGAGAATGCTTACCATCTTTGAGTACCAGTGTCTGGATGCGCTTGTTCTTGGTACAAAAGTTCCTCCCACTGCTACTGGGAAGGATCAGGACAAGTATGATGGAAGTAATAGGGAGGCAGTCATGCTTCTTAAATTATCTATCGCCAATGACATGTTGCCAAAAATACCTTCTAGTAAATCTGCTACGAAGATTTGGAAGCATTTGAAAGATCTTCATGAGACCTCAAACAAGGGAAGGGCCTTCTTTCTGAAGAATATGCTCTTTTCTATTATGATGGATGACCAAGTGTCTTTGCAGGAGCACTTGATGAAAATAAAAAATATTTGCGATCAATTGGAGGCCATTGGTCGTAAGATAGAAGAGGAGGATATGGTGTGATCACTTTGAAAAGTTTGCCACATTCCTATGAGCAATTCATCGAAACCCTCAACATTACATCCATCAACGTTGACTTGAAGTTTGATAAGATGTGCAACAAGCTTTTGCAGCAAGATCGGTGGAAGAAGCAGTTTGGGAGCAGCAGTGAGTCTCCAAGTGTTGAACAAGCATTTACTGCCAAGGATGTTGGCAAAGGCAAGTCCACTCAGCAGAAAGGACGAGGCGATTCAAAGGAGGGCTCCAAGAAGTCTTTTACTTGCCATTACTATGGGAAGATTGGTCATATACTGAGGTATTGCAAAAAGCAGTTGGCTGATGAGAAGTCCAACCAAGACGCATCTCAGCAAAGTGCTCACGTAGCGGAGCAGACTGAGTAGAAGGAGTCTGCACACTTTGCATTTTGATGACCAACACAATATGGGTAGACTTAGTTTTTTGTTTGTACGATAACCATTAAGGGAGGGTATTAAATATTAAATGTAATATTAATGGTCATCTTAGTTAACTTAGTCCTTAGATTGAGTTTCTTTCAATTTATGTTTAGTTCCTATATTTTTGCTTTGAGTTCAGTAATGATTCCAATCACAGGATGTGATTGTGGAATCTCTTTTCAGTCTAGTCTTCTATTATGATTCCAATCACGTCCTGTGATCGTGGAATCTCTCCTTTGTAAATCTATATATGTAATCTGCTTCTGTTATTAATATAATCTGATAATTTACCAAACAGATTCTGCATGGAAGAGCTTGAATATAATGAGGCTCTCCAATTAGGAGGAACTTGTTTCTCTATCGAGAATATCTGCTCACACATTACATGATACTTTCACCTTGCTCACAGTTGCTTGTTTGGCAAGGTAAGTTCATTCTTGATTATTTAATATTTTCTGATTATGTGGCCATTGTTCAGATAGCAAGACCTATGTTAGTGTGAAGTATTAGTTGTTTTTGCTCTATCATTTGATATATTTATTATTGACAATTTTTTCTTAGGCTTGTATCTACCTTTGCATAATAGGATCACATTTTATATCTTGCCAACAATTAGTTCCTTTGTGGATGGCCCTAATGACTGGAGATTTTGCCATCCTTGGTTGCTTTGTGGGTGACATTGATGACTTGACTTTCTGATTCCATCCTTGGTTGTTTTGAAGATGGTCTAATGATTTAATGTTCAGTTCTGAAGATATCATCCAATTTGGCACTAAGGGCCTTGCTTCTTAACATGCCATTGTTTACTGTTTTATGTATGAATTTGATGATTTGGAGATGCCATCCCTTACTTGGTTTGTAATGGCTTGGATGCATTAGTGGTTGATTATTGTTGATTGCTTGCATCTTTAACCACTTCTTCCTGATCACATGATGTTTTAAGAGTCCAGCTGTCAAATTTCTCAAACTCTTCATGAGAAAATCAGGATGAGATATTTTGATGACAGTGCTGGAGATGTAATAGGCAAACCTGTATTCTACATTATTTTGTATTATCCTGCACCAATTTCTAAAGTTTAGAGATTTCCCAATCAATGAAAGCAGCTTGAAACCAGATTTCCCAATCAATGAATTAGTTTGATTTATGATTCTAGTACATTTTGGTTCCTGCTCTTGAGAGGTCGATGCTTGCGTGCATGTACCTAGTTCGTTCCTACATTTTATTCCAAGTTCTAGGAGATTGAGACTTGCTAATGTGCATTGCTATATGGTTCACTATGCATTTTGATCTTATCTCTAGGAGGTTAGGACTTGCTCTTGTGCATTACAATGAATTCTTTTGGATGGTGTACTTAATTATGGAGTTATTTGTTGCAACATGTATGACCTTTGACGAAGTTGCTCCAAGTGGCCTATGATGTTCTATTGTGAGCTTGATTATTCGAAGACACCATTCGACTCAGATTCAGTCTCATTGATTGTGAGATTAAAATCTTGATCAAATAAAAAATGAAATTACTCCCAACCTTTTTAGTTTGCCTTTCACATGCTTCAAGTTACCATGTAGGCAACAGCACATCATCGCCACAACTGCCTTGTAACTCGAGCGCAAACCTACTCATTGAAGTCTTGAAGACAATTCTGCAGGCTCTTAGAAAAATTTAATTCAGTTACCTCTTTGTAACAATTATAATGGTCAGGAAGCTGCAGTTTCATTTCTTATCTCCTTGAACACTGGTCTATGCGTGCACCTTCTAATGTTAAAGAATCTAAAAAAATTATAAAATTTGTGCACTTTCTTTCTATCTAACTTGTCTTTGTTAATTTTTTCAAACAATCGCAAAGGATCACTCCCATCATAATATTTCTAAACCTATAGCAGCTACTTTGTTATTGTATGCTTATTGGTAATGGAATTTATTACTACATCTTTCTTACCTTACAAAATCTATGCCCTCTATTGATACTCTAAATGTAAGATGCATATCCTTGGAATGCATACCATGAAGTAAATTACACCATAAGTTTGGAGTCTTGTACCATCTGTACAGGCATGTATTTGAATCTCCTCTGTCTTGTTTTTTTTTCTAATGAAGAAATTCTGACACTTTTGAGCAGATTAATATAGTCACAGTATACAATGCCAAAAAAAATGCAACTTAGGAAAAAATTATTTTATTGCACACATCAAGACCATGATATATCGCAATAAGATAGACAATAGATAGTGAATGAAGTAGCAAAAATTGGTATAGGAATTCAGGTTTGGGATGAATTGTAACAAATCTATAGATGTAAAGTCTTTAAACCCGTGTAATTGAATTCCATTTACACTTTCAGTTTGCCATGTCAAAGCCATGTAAATGTAATGCTACTATGATTACACCCATTCTCTCTCCAATAACTTGATTCTCCTAAAATATTCAAATTTGTAGAAACAATCTTCTTGTTTAGAGTTGATCAATGTTGGCTCACATATTCACCCTATGCATTTGCAGGTATCTATGTTAAATGACAAGAAGTCCCCCAAATGGATAGAGCCTAGAGGGATACACCTCTCAATGGAAATCATTGCACAAACAAAAGAAGAAAGAGTTTAGGTCAAGAATTTGTATAAATAGGCTCTTAGTGTGAGACAAGGAGATACATTTTGATAAGTAGCTGTTTTTAAAAGGTAAATGGTGACTATGCTTTGGCCAAGTGCAGTGACCATACTGGACCTAAAGACTTTCTTGACTTGAGTCAGTATTCATGCCTCCTCAAGGAAATGTCCTCTCTGCTCTATGTATTGACTAAAAATGATATTGCAATGGTAGTACATTTTTTTTTCCCAAAAAAGTAAACCACACAGAAAAAAATTTATTCCAATCTTACAAAGAAAAGAAAAAGTGATTACTTGTCAGGATTTAGAATTTTCAGATTTTTCTGTTTCCATTATTCATATTCATATTTTCTCCTTTCAAAACTAGCAATTCTCATCTAGGATTTAAAGACATTATAGCAAAATTTACAGTTTGGTTCATAGCAGCAATCATACTGCTCTTAGAGACTTTTGACTTGAGCAGACACCTATATCTCCTACAGAAAGTTAAATTCTTTTCTGTAAAATGATCCAGTAAAATCATATTACAGTTCTCTTTCTATCTTTATTTTTATGTATAGAGATATTTTACAAAATGATCGAGTTAATGGGGAAAATTTTGAAAGAGTTCAAAATTCAAATTTCTGCCTCTTCTATTCAGTCTCAAAAAAAAATCAGGCCTACAGTTTCTACTCTAAAGCTTATAGCAGTAATGAGAAGCTTACAATTGAGCTCAAGTGTACCAAGAGAGGGCTGGGAAGAGATACCAAGAAGTTTCTGTGATGAGCCCTGCTGGCTCTCAGCTCAAAACCCTCTTTTCTTAAGTCTTTAAATGTGTTTTTTTAGTTTTTTAGAGAAATCTTAATAGACAGAAGAGAAGGGGCGCAGCATATTTTTGCTCATAAAAGATGAATTTAATCTTATTTCTTCAGAATGAAAGTACAGAAAGTATTATTCAACTCCAACAAAGAGATTTAGAAAGATAAACATACCAAGAAGGCTCCAGATTATTTTAAATAAAGAACTGGCCAGATCTACAGCTGGAAATGGTGAAAACAGGCATAAATGCACGCCAAGACTCCAGACAAGGCTTCTCCAGCTCAGAAATTGGTCACAACCCTCTGAAATCACTAGCCGCCAATGACAGATGCCAAAGCCCTCTCAAAAAGAAGGCGTTTTCCTTAATTACTTGACACGCCTTTCTCAAGGCACAAAAACCAAGGCAGTCCGTACGGCCATGAAAGGAAGCAATAGAGTCTCTGAAAGAAAGTCTCTGAAGCTGTGGAAAAAGCGCCACCAGTAGAAACCCTCTAGAATGTGCAAAAGACAAACAACTGCAAATAAAATCCCTCTGTCTGCAACTGTAGAACTTCTGTGTGAAGCTCTCAACTGTACTGATTCAGCTGATCTTTCACAGCCTCAAGAGTACTCAACACTGAAGAGTTTTCCGTTCTCCAATGGACAAAATGATCAAACCCTGATCACAGGAGATTGCTCAGAAGAAAAATGCACAAGGCAAATCGAAATAGTCAAGTTATGAGTTTCTATTGCCAGGAAATGCCTTTATACCAAATGGCACGCATTTCAAGAAAAGTACGGCCTTTCTCATCATTAAAATATTTTAATATTTTAATATAATCCTTTTTCAATAGTTTGAGCGCACTTTTCAATATTTTAAGTTATTAAAATATTAAAGTCTCCTTTTTGACATTTAAGTGATATAAAATATAATTAAAGTCAATGTGACTTTAATTAAAAAGGCGTTTAAGTTAATAAATTAACTTAATCACTTAAAATCCCGTAATATGCTCAAAACTCAGGATAATCTCGTGCCGTTAGAAGCTGTGAACTCCTGGAATGCAAACGCTCGCTGTGATCCAAGCACTGTCCACTGAAAACACGAACAAACAAACTCTCCAAAAAGCAACACTGACCCTCTATCCAAACTGGCTAGCCCACAAGGGTCCAATAAAGGGCTAACACACTGTTCCCGAGAACTGTCTAGCGAGGGGACATCACAGTTTCAAACTCCCTAACCCCACTCTTTCTCCTTGTCTCCACACAAAGGAAAACAAAAATACTGATGTTGGTAATGTATGGGAGAAACTAGATAGTATCCATTCTCACACCCTTGATCAGGATCATCCTCCTATCATAGTATGAGATGCAATATTGCTTATTTTGTAAATTTTGGGGTTTATATCAATTGGTGTTGCGAGATATAATGTTTGCGCTTTCAATATGCTATTCTAAATGTGCCTCTTTTGTAAAATCGATACATAACAACAAAACAGATTTACCTTAAACAGTTGAATCAATTCACAAAACACACTTAATAGTATGTGTGCAATGTGCATCTCTGCTTTTGGATTCATCAATTCATTATCCCAACAAATATTTAATTCACCAACAGTGCTCAATATTCAACTACACCCTGATGATTTAAAAATTCATAAAAGTGAGCATGAAAAAAAATGTTACCTATCATTTCTGACATCAAATCTAATGGCCCAATCCCCTCCATAGCCACTTCCGTTGCCCCGACTCTTAAGAAAGGTGGTTGTCATTGCCATATCTTGGTCTACAATCACCTACATGTTGGTTATTCAATTCTATTTAGAATAGGATTGCATTTGTTATGACAAGATAAATGTTCAAGAAATCTCATTAAGACATTGTGTCACTTAATGGAACTAACATACGAAAGGAAATCAATGCAAATTTAAATATATATGCCTGATGGAATAAGAACCATTCCATACAAATAGTCACCAGAGGCTACTCTGAGGTAGGTGAGTTGGGAAAGTTGGGTTTACTCCTGAGCTTGGTCATGAGGTTGAAACCTGGGCGTACAAAATAGTAATAATGTCTAATGCAAAACCGAAAGAAATCCCATGGTGACCTTCCAGAAGGAGGCTCACATTCAGAAAATTGGTGTGGCTTGTAAAATTGATATTGCATCTGGAATATAAGTGCAACCAATGGCTCCATAGCATTGCTAGCAGGAAGTGATAATCACAAGTGAACCTTGGAATACCCTGCTTCTGCTTGCCTTTAATGTGGGAAAAAACATTCAATCAAATAGTTAATTGATTACCATGGAAACTGGCGATGCAGTAAAACTTGCTTTATGTTCTGTTCCATTACACTTACATATCACTTTATTGGAGATGCAGTAACCCTTCCATTGTATACTTTTAAGACTATCTACATTTTAGACACATTACGCTGTGGCTGTCCATAATCACTTGAAAGTAAGAATTTCTGGATTAAGCTGCTTTACAAAGAATTTTTGATGATTGAAATTTTGATTCACACTCAAATTTCAAAGACTCGATACTAGGGTGAAGAATGACAAAAGTTCACATGAGTTAATTTTAACTTTAAGAAAAAAATGGCTCCAACAACAATCAGGTAGATTATGATCATTTTTCCAACTGAAATTTGATGGAAATAAAAACAACAAAAAATTGAATTATAATAAAGCAGAGAATACCTGGTGGCCATAATTGCGGCCATCGTGACGCAGCCAACCATAAGTTTTAAGCTCATCTGACATTTCACAGGTATGCCGCAAAACATATTGAGAATCCTTCACAGCAAGCCACATTAATCCCGCTATTAAAGACTTTGGTGTCCTGCGATAAAACTTATCCAAATTATGATCTGATGTACGTATCTAATCAAGTTCAGGAAAGTGAAGTGTGGAGGTATTTGGCACCTGGCACGGATGCCCAAATAAACTTGTGGACGATATGTGCCCCAATATAAACTCTCGCGGTGCTCTCCTCCAAACTATATGCAACACAAAGAGCAGGGAAAAGAAGAAAAATTACTAGTGGTAATATTTTACAAGAAATCAATTGCAGGTTCTCTTTTCAGATCAAAAATAAGATATATATATAGAGAGAGAGAAAGAGTGGGGGAGGGAGACGCGGGGTGAGGGAGAGGGAGATAGGGAGAGAAAGATGGCGAGGGAAGCGGGAGAGGGGGTATGGACTGGGGAGGAGGAGAGAGAGAGAGAAAGAGAAAAGTCCGTCGCCAGATCAACCAATGAGTAACTGGATTGGGGTCTTGGGTTCAATTCCCTGTAGCCTAGCCTTGAAACCCCATGAGTTATGGTGGGCTGGCCAAGGACATTGCCTGGGAAACTGAACTTGATAGTTGATGAATATTCAGGAAAAGCAAAGAATTAACTACTAATACATAAAGATTACTGAAAGTTTTTAAGTTTTTCTTTTCATTTGCAATTGCCCATCGGAGAATCTAATTTGTTAGAGATTATGCTAATCAATAGCCAAATTGCCCATAAAAAACACCCTGACAAGAGACAAGATTCTCAGAATTGATAAATAAATTCTACCTGTGGTAAGTCCGTGATCTTTGGAACTGGCAGGGGTGTGATTATGCTGAGGGACGAATTGCCATCCATTTCCTCGTTCTCCATGTAATAATAAATGAGAAGGAATATGGTCAGCAATGCAAGCATGGCAGTAATAAGAAGGGCCTTCCATTTAACCTCCACACCAGAGAACAGTCCTTTTCTTCTGTGTTTGCTTCTGATAATTTTCTTTTTGGCATGATCGTCGCTGCCCTTGCCAATTTCACTGCCCCTGTTGTTTCTGCTCCTCATTACTGTTTTTGAAATACTCGTTATAGGTGGTCTACTCTGAGTCCTCCATTAAAATCACCGCGGCAATGTAATGAATTTAACCACTTCCCAGGACGGGAAGGGCACATGTAACGGCCTAAATATCTCATTTTTTTTAAATTGAGAAGGGAATATAATTTGGATTAGCGAGAGGGGCCATAGTAGGGCACCCTAATTTTGGAGGTTCATGTGGAGTACCACGTGGATCAAAAAATAAAAAATAAATTGTTCACTATGTCACACTACCACTTGTGCATCTATCACTTTAATTTTTTTTAAAATTTTGAGCACCCTCCCACTTGTCACACACCAATTTGTCCACGATGTTCCTTATGAGCCCATTTTGGCCTCCGCCCAAGAGTGGAGCCCATTTGCCTCCTGATAGTGGAGCTCATTTGCATCTTTCATTAGCACAAAAATCTACATGCATTGGATCGAAAAGATGTGTAGCTTCCAACCACTTCGCCACCCCAAACGACTAGTTGAGAGCATTAATCGCTCACTGCCTCCTTCATTACCTCCTTTGAGCAACTTGCCTTACGCATCCCTCTGCATTTACTCATCCTAACAAGCGTGTAAATCGAAGATCAAGGTTCATTTAATGCTCCAAATTCTTGCATATCCTGCCCATTGTCATTCCTTTTGTTTGCATTTAGTTTGGAGTGTTCGTTTGGTTATGCACCCATACTGGTTTGGCTCTCCATGATTCATGGTTCGGCTCTGCACACTTCATTGTTTAGCTATGCACTCTCGAAAGTTCCCTTTCTCTTTCATATGAGGTTTTTAACCTCACTCGGCCTGTACCATTGTCTTTCATTTCCACGGTATTCTACCATGCACTTATATCATTCTGCTATTTGTTGCACAAACTTTCATTGTACAAATCTCTCTTTGAAAAAGATTGATACTACGAAATATGGGGAGGGTTTCACTAGTTTTCATTTCATCTATAGTCATCCATGCACTTGTAATCTTTTATTCTTCATTACACGACATTTTACTCTGCATTTTGCTTTTAATATTTTCTTCCTACTACGAAATATGAAAAGGGTTTCATTGTTTTTGACATCAAATATGATAAGAGTTTAACTAGTTTTTCATTTTTATTTCATTGTTACAATGAAATATGGAAAGGGTTTGACTAGTTTTCTACCCTGCACTTCTATTTGTGTGTTTGTCATTGCACAAACTTTAACTCTGCAATTTGCTTTTAATATTTGTTTGTTATTTTGAAATATGAAAATGGTTTCACTGGTTTTCATTCAAAGATATTCTCCCATGCACTTGTATTAATGTGTTCTTTGTTGCACAATAATTCACACTACAAATTCCTTTTTATATTTGACTGTTACTACGAAATATAGAAAGGGTTTGATTGTTTCTCATTTCGAGAGTTTTTTGCCATGCACTTTTGTTCGTGTGTTCATCATTGCACAAACTTTAACTCTACAATTTGCTTTTAATATTTGTTTATTATTTCAAAATATGAAAATGGTTTCACTAGTTTTCATTTTGAATATATTATGCCATGCAATTGTATTATTTTGTTGTTTGTTGCAAAATAATTCCCTTCCTAAGTAATCCACCCTTCTCCTAGTACCTAGTCCAAGGTATGACTCTTCCCCAACCCTTAACAATTCAAATTTCCCACCTATTATGTCAAAAATTTGCAAAGAAATCATCATTTTCGAGCTTGGGGTCCCACAACTGATTTGGAAAGGTATCATGCATCCACATTGTCTAAAAACACAATGCAGAGGAGGAGGCACTGATTTACACATCCTAACTGGCATCCAGTACCTCCTCATAGGGTTTTCAACAGAAATGCCCAGCAAGTTGTCAATATTTGTGAAGGGGATACACTACATAATAGGGAATTTAAAGAAAGAATTCCTGAAAAAGATTCGATTTTCATTCAGCGTTCATATCAAGAAGCCAAGGAAAACTTTAACTCATCTCGCACCAAAGGATTAAGATCTGCCCAAAATGAATTTGCAAAGCACCCAGAGCAGGAAAATAATCGGCTTAGGGTTTTGCATTCCTCTCATGCGAAGATTCAAAACAATGGGGCTAATTTGAACACAAAAAGGATAGGGAGCAAGGAAACCCTAGCCGTAAAGATATTGATTGAGGAATTTGAGAAGTGGCCACAAAGGTCACAGATAGCAAAAAAGGTTCGCGTATACCAACCCATCAAAGGCAAGGTGCTCCCTTCATTCCAAAATCACATGAGAATCTCCAAGTGCAAATTGTTTCCAAAGAAGGAGCTCAACTCCCATCTCAGCAAAAAACTGCATCTGCAAAGAAAAAATTGAAGAAAAAGAAGAAAAAGGGTTTGAGGAATAAAAGGGGTTTCAAAAATATATGGAGGCCCAAAGAACCGAGGTCACTGGAGAATCAAATTCGTCCTACTGCCAGTCAACAGAAGGCGGATATTCATCCTGCAGAGGGCAATAATGTAATAAAAATCACATTTCCATAGGATATGTTACGCCTACAAATTCAAGATCTTCGAGACAAGGCCCTAATTTGTAAGTTCTGGAATCTTAATCTGCCCTTGACTGATGTAAAAAAATTAATTTATGAAGATTGGGATGGGGTGCAACAAATTTTTTATTTGGATAGTGAAAAGGGTATATTTGTTGTCATATTTGATAGTAAAAAAAGTAAAGATATCGTCTTTAGAATTAAATCATGGGTCTATCAAGGGTCAGGTTTAAGCATGCAACCTTATATTCCAAATTTTAATGCTCAAAATGCATCTTTTAAATTTGTCGCATTCTGGTTTCAAGTGCCTGATGTTCCATTAGAATACAAGGAATTGAGGATCAGTGAATTAATAACAAATCAGATAGGAATCTTTCTTATGCATGATAAATATTTCTTTAAGAATCCCTCAAAACCCATAAGAACATGTGTTCTAATGGATTCAGACAAAAAATTTCCAGATCAAATTATGTTAGTCTCAAAATTTGGGAACTGCTATCAGCAAATTATTTTTGAATCCCCTAAATCTACTTGCTTGCATTGTCACACTTTGGGTTATTCTCACTCTCAGTGCTCGATAGGTATTGCATCCTCACAATCTACTCATTTGGTTAATGCTAAAAGAAGGGATGATCTGACAAGTTGTATTCAGAATGAGCAATCTATATCCTGTTCAACATCCCTTAATAATAGTTATCTGATTGATAATCTTAATTGTGATCATATCATCCATAAGAGAAAATAGGTAGAGGCAAGTAATGAATTGAGGGTCTATGCAAATCCTCGAGCTAATAAAAAAGTTGCATTGAATTTGCAAGTGTGAAATAGCAGATGGAATCTAATGCGAGCTTTTACTAGCCTCTACCTCAACCTATATTCTCCTATGGAAAATTTATCTTCAAAATATTAGGCAACGGAGATAGTCAAGAAACTAATGTTCCAAAGCACATGAGATTATTTATCTACATTGTCATCTAAGGATAATTTGCAAATGAACCATATTACCAGTATGGAAAGTACAAGTTTTGTCCATGAAGGTAAGTCCCTGGCAATAACCACAACCAGGCAACCTTCGGATATTGAATTTGAGTTTTTGGCAGATAAGTTGTTATCAGTAGCTTCAAACTTGTTTGATCAAATAGCAGTTGAAGAAGATTTATGGGAAGGTGGTATACTAGTCATTCACTCTTCAGGAAAGAGTTTTGAGGTTCTTCATCATGAAATTGTCCCCATTGATCAGAAGGTTACAAACTTGTTTATGGAAGATCAATTTTTGGAAGAATTAGGAGAGCAACAAACTCACAAAATTACACAAGCATTGAAATCCATTCAAGCAAAGCAAACAAACAATCAGATAAATGGGGATGCAGGGAAAATGATAATTCCTAATGTTTCAATGTTGTCACAGTCTCCATTTCAACCAATAGTGAAAAAATCACCTAGGAAGAGAGGGAAAAAATCAAACATCACTAAAATGAAGGAACAGATAGAAGTAGGGGTGTAGAAAACAATCTTTGAATCCATGTCAAACAAGCGGCCAAGGAGAGCATGTTGCTCTCCTCAGGCTCAATGAGGATCTCTTCATGGAATGTTAGGGGCATTAATGCCCCTGACAAGCGTGCTCACATCAAGCAATTAATAGATACTTGTGGAGCAAATATTTTTCTTCTTCAAGAAACCAAAACCTCGATAGAAGTGTTTGAATCTTCAGTAAAGAAATGGCAGAGATGGGAATTCATGCATTCCCTAGCCCAAGGGGCTTTAGGAGGGCTTTTAGTCTCGTGGAATCCAAAATCAGTATAGGTCAAATCTCATAGAAATGAGAACTCATGGCAACTAGTAGAAGTAACAAAATTCCATCTCCATTTTTGGTTAATAAATGTTTATGGACCCGCTTCTACAGTAGACAAGAAAAATTTTTGGGATGAAATCTCTAGACAAATAGGTGCATTCCATAATGAAAAATTTATCATTGCTAGAGATTTCAATGCAATAACTTCTTTGGAAGAGAAAAGTGGTGGAATTATACCTCTGCCTAGGGTAATGGTTGATTTTAGTCAGTTTATTTTCACAAATGCTTTGAGATACATTCAGCCAAAATCTAGAAAGTTTACTTGGACTAACAAAAGAAAATATTTCTTGCAAATAGCAGAAAGGTTAGATAGATTCTTGGTGGCTTCAAATTGGTTCATCTCTCCACATAAGTTAAAATCAGATATCTTGCCATATCTAGGTTCTAATCATTATGCAATCTGTCTAGACATCTCAGACATTTCTATGCCAAGGGTAAAATCTTCATTCAAGTTTGAAAGCATGTGGTTCGGGCATTCTCAATTTATGGATATTCTCAAGCAATGGTGGGAGAGTGCCCCATATGAGGAAGGGACTTAGATGTTTCATTTTTTTAAGAAATTGATTCATGTAAAACGTCAAATAAAAATTTGGAACAAGCAAGTTTTCAAAAACATTTTTCATCTGAAGGATTTAGTGTTTAAAGAGCTCTTAGCAGTCCATGAGTGTATAATACAGAATGGGTTGGATGTTTCTCTCTATGACAAACAGGAGTTATTACAAGAAGAATGGGTAGAATTATGTGCAAGGGAGGAAGTATATTGGAGACAAAAGTCTTGGGAGCTTTGGCTAAAAGAAGGTGACCACAACACAAAAAAAAATCATGCTTCTACACAGGTTAAAAAGGCAGCTAAGTCAATTCAATCAATTTGGGAAATGACCTTAGGAAACTGGCTAACAAATGAAGAGGATATTAACAATGAGGGCATTAAGTTCTTCTCACAAATCCTTTTTGCCCTGCAATCAACTGATGATAATAGAATCAATAATGAAAATGACCTTTTGGACACAATTCCTCATCTTATCAGCAATAAAGATAATCATCTTTTGATGAGACCATTTACGTTGGCGGAATTGAGATATGTAGTCTTCTCGTTTCCACTAGAAAAAAGCCCCTGGTCCAGATGGTTACACGACATTATTTTTCAGAAATGTTGGGATTTCGTATGCTTTGAACTTTTATGGGCACTTGAAGAGTCTAGGAGAACTGGATCCATGCTAAAGTAATACAATGTAACCAACATCGCAATTCTCCCTAAGGTCATAGAGCCTAAAACATTTGTTGAATTTAGGCCAATCTCATTGTGCAGTACAGTATATAAAATATTCACGAAAGCAATTTATCTAAGATTACAACCTCTTATTCCCAAGATTATTTCTCTTGAACAAGAAGGTTTTGTCCCTGGGAGAGAAACACATGAAGGAGCAATTGTAGCACATGAAGTGTTGCATACCATAACTACATCAAAGTTGCCCACTTTCATTGTCAAATTAGATATGATGAAGGCTTGTGATAAGGTAAATTGGTAGTTTCTTAATAAGGTCTTGACAAAATTTGGATTTTGTTCTCAGTGGCGAGGATGGATAATGTCATGTCTTTTTGGGGCTAAATTTTTAGTAATAATAAATGGGAATCCAATTGGATTTTTCAACTCCACCCAAGGTGTTAGGCAAGGGGATCCACTCTCTCCTTGCCTATTCATAATTATGGTTGAAGCTTTAAGCATATATATTCTTCTAAGGCATAATCAGAATCTATGGTAAGGTGTGCAAATTCCAAATACAAGGATATCAGTAACACACTCTCCTTTTTTATGATGATTCCCTATTATTTAATAAATCATCAATAACAGAAGCAAAGCAAGTCAAAGAAGTCTTAGATAAATATTCATCAGCTTCTGGTCAAAAGATAAATGCTGCAAAGTCAAAAGTTTACATTCTAAATACTCCTGATGAATTGAAAAAGAAAATAGTTAATATATTAGGTTTTCAAGAAGCATAACTGCCTTGTTCATATTTGGGAATACACTTCTTCACTTGCAGGAAGAATTCTTCTAAATAAATCAGTTTTATCTTCAATTCCCAATTACTTCTTAGTGGTCCTTAAAGCTCCAACCTCAGTTATCACTGAAATTGAGAAGATAATAAGATCATTTCTATGGAAAGGCAATATTGATGAAAGAAAAAAGATTCCTCTAATCTCCTTAGAAGGATTGGCAAAAGGAAAGAAGCAGGGTGGGGCAAGTATTCAAAATCTCAATTGGAGAAATAAAGCATTTGGAGCCAAACTTGCATGGAAAATGTACACCAATCCAAAAGCCAAATGGTCAAAAATATTGCAATCCAAATATCTAGATAATGAAAATCCAACAAGAATATTCACTGTGGCAGATCCTCCAAAGGGGTTTACTATTTGGAACTTCATCATAAGTAGTAGAAGCCTCATTACAAAATATTCATCTTGGGAGGTAAATGATGGGAAAATTGTTAAATTTTGGGCAGATTCATGGAATGGGAAGCCTCTGTTGTTAGCTAATCAGGATCTTCAAGAGGTAAGAACAATTTTATCTCAAGAGTGGGGTGAAAATCTTTTAGATTATATTCACTCTTCAAATCCTCTGACAGGCAAAGTAATTTGGAAAACACCCTCAACTAGCTTAATGAGTAATCAACAATCTAATCTCTTTAGTAAGAACTTGAATGAAAGAGTAGTTTACTTATCTTCAAAGCCAGATAGAATTTTATGGTCAACATCAAAAGTAGGCTCATATTCTGCAAAGGAAGGATATGCAGTACTAGCACAATATAAATATTCCATTGAACCTCAATGTGCATTTTCTTTTTGTTGGAATAATAAAATTCTTCCGAAAGCGGGAAGCTTTGCATGGTTGGCCTTACATAATAGAATTTTAACTAGTGATCGTCTAGTCAAATTAAAGATTGTTGATCCTTTTAAGTGCCCACTATGTGAAGTATAATTTGAATCAGTAGACCATCTATTTGTGTAGTGTGTTGTTGCCAATCAGTGTTGGAATTTTATTGAAAACAAGTTACAACTTTCCATTCCATTACCAAACTCCATTTGGGATCTTTTCCAAGCTCAGTCGATTATAAATCAATCCTTTTTCTTTGCATGTATTTGGCTCATTATCCCGCCTCTTGTAATTTGGAATATTTGGTGAGAACGAAACTTGAGAATCTTCAAGAAAACTAAATCTCTAGTGGAGTTGGTTCTTTCAAAAATTGAAAAGGCAATTTCAGAGGGGGTCAACTCATGTGTCTAGAGAGGGAAATTCATTAACTCGTCCTTTATGAGCTAGGATAGCTCTATTTTGAAAGATTGGAAAGACATCAAATTGCCTTTTGATGGCAGCCTTTTCAAAAATGACACCACAAAGGTTGAAAGAGCATCAGGGAAATGGATTCCACCTCAAAGGGATTTTATAAAATTAATTTTCAATGGGGCTTCTAAAGGTAATCTAGGTTTATTAGGGGCAGGAATCTGGATTAGAAATGCATCAGGGATAGTTTTGGCAGCTTCTTCTTTTCATTTGCAAATGGCACAAGCTTTGTTATTGGGCTTGGAATTGACAATCCAGATGGGATTCTCAAAGCTCCATATTGAAGGGGATTCTTTAATAATCATTAATGCATTTAGTGATAGGAAAGTTCAAAATTGGAAGTTAAGCTACGTGCTAAATAAAGCATGGTCACTACTGGATAAGCTTGAATTGTCAGTAATATCGCATACCTACAAAGAAGGGAACAAAGTAGCAGACTTCTTAGCTAGGTTGGGGAGTGATAAAATGGAGCTAAGGGAAATTAATGATTTAAGTGATTTAAATGCTTTCCCCCAATTGCTTGATTTAATATTGCAAGATGCTAAGGGCATATAGATAAAATTAAAAGTTATCTTTGCTTAGGCAAATGGATGACCACTTAACTTTTCTAATGAATGCATACGTCGTCGTCTTGCAATGTCATGTTTAATTACCATGTGATACTAATGTTTCATCATGAAAGTATAGGACTCTCATCGGGTAATTCAAACATATGTTTTAATACAGGTTATCGTGGCATTGAAGTACACCACTCACACATTTGAGCTAGGAATGTAATACAAATTATCTTGGCACTAAAGTTCGCCACTCACACATTTGAGCTGGGAAAGCTTGTCAGGACACATCTAATAAGAAATTTTCTCACAAATCTTTCAAGGACAACATGCCTAGACTTAGACTCCACTTTTGAACATAAAGGACATTGCTAAATTAGTTGCTAGTTTTCCATTGTTGACTTACAGAGCTAGCCAAAGTTGGGCCTCTACCATTTTCGAGGTTGTCTTTATAATGATTACTGAACTTGTGTGGATGTCATATTTCGTACATTGATGGCAATTTACCCATGTGTTAACGAGAAAAATAGCAGTTGTTTTAAAGTCTGAGACTCTCCAAGCGTGTTATCCTTGCAAGGTCTCATTATCAAGAAATTTTGTCATAAAAAGCAGGTTAAGCTTGGCTTTAAAATCATCACCAACTTATTTCTTTTTCACTGTTCATTTCTTAGTGATATTGCAGATTATAGTGGCTTTGGTTAATTTCGATCTAATGGAGTTAAAAGAGTTTCGAGTAAGAAATTTTAGGGTGCCAGTTTCAATTAAGCCGTGGGAAGAACCCTTTTCAGCCTACAACGATAAAGATGAACTGCAAAAAGTCTTTAAAGTAAACTGTAAGTCTGTATTAAATTGCATTAAAGTCATCATAGGTGAGGATGTTTTGCACACAAAATTGCAAAGGATCATATTCCCAGCCAATTTACTTTCCATTTTCTTATCAAACATTCTGGATCTCGTTCAAATTTTCAATATTTTAAAGAATATAGCTAATAAGTTTGTTATTAGTAGATATCTGGAAAATGATGCTTTACTCGAGAGTGTATAGCAATATGATTTCACAAAGGGTGATGGTCTAGTGGGAGGTTTATTCCCAAGACATTTAATTCATTTCAAAAAGCGATAATGCAGAAATTTTCCAAGGCTTGCTTTTATCAACAATGCGTGATACTTCTTCTTACTTGTATCAAGCTCTTAACAAATACATGTCTACATTTTCTATGGAGGAGATAGATGACTTTAAGAGAAATTATCATGCAATATCTTTCTTGAGGAATCATACATGTGTTCATGATCTGCAATTATCAATTCGATCACAAGCTATGAAGGGGAAATTTTGTTATCGTTACATTCCTGACATAAATAAAATAGTTCCATCACAAGATTATGATTATAAACAGAAGCAGGTGGTGAATGAAGAAAGCTCGATAAATGGTCCTTGAAGAGCAGGAAACAAGTTAGGTTCATTTTAATCGTGTTTTCATACTTTTCTATATAGCGGCTATCATTTTGGAATATTTTGTAATCGGGTCATTATTGTGAGACTTGTAAAGGGTTATTAGTTACTAATGCGGAAGTAAATAGGGTATTTTGTCTATGTATTGAGATCTTAATAGGGTTGTTTGTCTATTATGTAAAGGTTTTTAAGGGGTCTTGATAGTTAAAGGGTGCGGAGTCTATATTTTGGTCTTGTCTAGGTCGTGGTTTTGTAAAAAGTAAAAGAGATATTTTGACTGTTATTGTAAAGTGGTCGAATTGGAAAGCGTTAGTCAATGGTCTTTCTTGAGCTATAACTGGGGATTTTCTTCCTGGTTCTTTCCCGCCGGTATGCTTGCCTGAACCAGGGTTTTGTAAAACTTATATTTAATATTAATATATTTATAGTGGCTTGCAACTTTTGCTTTAAAAAATTAAAAAATTCCCACCTATTTTTTGTTGTCTTCCTACCAAATCACTAGAGAGGCCTAGAAAGTCCACATGTGCACTAAAAAAGGTCTAAATGTGCCATAAAGGTACATCTAGAAATAGTGATATACATTGAAAAAAGTCTAATATGTTCAAGATATACACAATCTATTGTGGATGTTTTGATCCATGGACATCATGTATATCTTGAACAGATAAGACTTATATGTATGTATATCAATGTTCATCTTATTACAAAAGAAGGGCTTATTCTTATTAACTTAAGACTCCTTTCAATGTATATCACTTGCATATAAATAGAGACAAAGTGTTGCACAATAATTCACTCTGCAATTTTATTTTTATATTTCATTCTTACTATAAAATATGGATAGGGTTACACAGGTTCTCTTTTAGAGGGTTTTTTGTCATGCACTTCTATTTGTGTGTTCATCATTGCACAAACATTCACACTACAAATTGTTTTTTATATTTGTTTGTTATTCTAAAATATGAAAATGGTTTCATTGGTTTTCATTTTGAAAATATTTTGTCATGCAATTGTATTATTTTGTTCTTATGTATGTACATATATATACTCATTATATATGTATACATATACATACACATACACATACACATACATGTATATGTATATGTATAAATGTA
>VDFB02030233.1:0-81616 GCA_007258455.2 Sequoia sempervirens
ATCCTCATATCCTTAACCAAAAATAATAAACAATGAACATTGCCTTTCTCACCTATAGCCATCCTCCCCTAACCACTTGGTCCTAACATAGTTCATCTATTTCTATGTTTATTGGGTTAGTCATTCCTTTGGAGTCAAGGTTGAAGTTGGTTGATGTGGGGTTTAGGGTCGATGTTCTATTGATGCATTTGAGGGATTGACACTAAAAATATTAAAATATTTTTTTATCATCTCAATCTTCCCAACCTTGAATGTTTCAAAACATTTTTTTTTTTTAAATTATCTTTCTTAATTGACAATAAATGCTTTGAAGACATTTTACCAGGAGGCTCAATAATCCGTGCATGATGTTCTCTAAATTTTTTGAGGCTTGTTTGATTAATAATATATTATGGTTGATTCTTATGTGTTGTAAAATGATTACAATATGAAAGGAGCTATTACAAAATAAATGAAGCTAAAAGATATTCTTTATATGGCTCAAAATTCTTCCTATAGTCTTCTTAGAAATTTTGTGGAGTATTGTACTCAAGTGGCTCTTGAATGTTTCAAAATAGAAATAATTTTTTAAAATTACTTTTTGTAATTGAAAATAAATTATTCTAAGACTTTTTAGTAGGCTTTAATAATCCATGCATGATGTTCTCTAAATCTTGTTGAGTGCTAGTTTGATTAATAATAAATTGTGGTTGATTATTATGTTGTAAAATGATTGAGTATGAAAGGAACTATTAGAAAAAAAATGTAGTTAAAAGACATTATTTATATGGCTCAAAATCTTTCCTATAGTCCTCTTGGAAATTTTGTTATGATTATTGTACTCAAGCTAGTAGTGGCTTAATTGTCTTTATTTGGGTAGGTACAAGGGGTAAAATTTTGTTATGAGTACCATACTGAAGCTAGTAATGGCTTAATAGTCTTTATTTGGTAGGTACAAGAGTTAAAAGTGTATACTATACATGTATGATATTTTATATAGATTTGTTGAATGTATTATCATAAATTTAATATGGTTCATTATTAAAACTTGAGTCATTATTAGGATTAGGGTTAAGTTTTAAAAATAAATTTATTTATAAAAAAATTAACATAAAAATATACCTAATTTTTTTTAATGATTGATTAATGAAGAAATAAATGATAATGGAGGTGCTTCACTCAACAAATCTATAGGGTAAAACCTACAATTAGAATTAGGATTGGAATCAAGGTTCAAATTAAGGTGAAAAGTAGGGTTATAATTTGGTTACAATTATACTTAGAATTAAAAATAAGGTTAGATTATCATTAAGGTTAGAATTGGGGTTAGGATTAGATTTAAGGTTAGAATTATGGTTATATTAAAAATTTGGGTTAAATATTTTAAGGTTAGAATATAATCAAAGTTACAATTAGGGTTAGGGTTATGACTAAAATTAGAATTAGGAAGAGTTTGTGATTTTTACCTTATTAATGATAGTCATTCTAAAAATTATTAAAATTATGTAATCTATTTGTATTGACCTTATGCAAGAATACTATAATATTTTAAATCATAAATAAAAGATTATAAAATATATCTTATTTAATTAAAAATAGATCTTTCAATAAAAACTATCCAAATAGTAAATATATTATTTCAAAATTAAATATTCAATTTACTTACATTTATTCTTGAAGAGTAGGGTCATAATTTGGTTACAATTATACTTGAATTAAAAATAAGGTTGCAATTATGGTTAAGGTTAGAATTGGTCCTAGGATTAGGTTTAAGATTAGAATTATGGTTCTATTTAAAATTTGGGTTAAAATTTTAAGGTTAGAATATAATTAAAGCTATAGTTAGGGTTAGGGTTATGACTAAAATTAGAATTAGAAAGAATTTGTGATTTTTGCTTTATTAATATAGTCATTCTTAAAATTATTAAAATTATGTAATCTATTTGCATTGACCTTATGTACATTATATGCATAGTATATACTATAATACTAGCAATATAACCTTGGGGTGCAATAGGTACGCCAAGGTGCAATAGGTATGCCGAAGACATTGTAGTTAACTATCTGTTAAATTTGTTTATTAATAAATGGGAAAAGTGACTACTAGTAAATTTGAAGTCCTCTGAGTTAAGTTCATCAAGTAAAACTTAAAGAGCAATCAAGAAGGATTTGGCTTAAGTAACTCAGATGGTACAATTGATGTGAGTTGTGTATGTGCTTGAGTGGTTTTAGTAAGCATTAAAAATGACTCATTTGCTTTACACAAAAAATATCACTTGCACTATTGTAGCCAATACAAGGTTGCAACCTTTGAGCTTAATGCTAAAAAACCTAGTGGGAACAAATTACATCAACTATGAAGCAAAAGTAAAGAAGGATATTAATGTCAACAAAGAAAAAATGAAGAATGTGTATGTAACTAATCTTTACAAAAACATATAGGAAAAAAAAATGGAGACCACCCATGTTAGATTGTTTGCTACAAACATAATTGTGTAAATTCAAAGGTCAAAATGATAAATCACAATACAACTAATCTTTACAAAAACATATAGGAAAAAATCAATGGAGACCACCAATGTTAGATTGTTTACTACAAAGATAAGTGTGTAAATTCAAAGGTCAAAATGATAAATCACAATACAACTAAAGGAATTTCTGGATGCATGTTGAGATTCTTGGATATGTGCTTTAAAGTACAATTCCATTATTTTGTAGGATCAAAGAATGCAGATTGAATAAAAAAGTGTAAATCACAAGTTCTCATTTAGTTATGATGTAGTATAATTGTATAAGCATAAATTTCCAACGATTTAGCTCAAAATCTCCCACTTGATGCATGATAAAAAAATGAATAGTCTCTTAAGCTCTCTTTCCAATAACTTTTCTATATTACAAAATAATTGACAAAGAATAAAGGTTTCAAATAATAGCTCTCAAGAACTCAATTTGCAAAAAAATCAGAGAATAAAGGTTTCAAATAATAGCTCTCAAGAACTCAACTTGCAAAACTTAATGATAAAGCAAGCCCACATAATAAGTATGAATTTTCCACTATAACTCAATGGGCATAGATTCGTAAAACACATTCTACAACCCAAATTTATGTGATAAAAGAGTACACTATCTAGGATAAGAATCACATTGCATCAACTATGTGGCAATGGATGTGCATTGTTGATGCTATACAATTTTCCCCCTTAGAGAGTCTATAAATAATTTATAGTGTAAACTCCTTCATGACAGCATTAGAAACAAATAGGGATCTAAAACTAGGTATTAGAGTAATATAATATATGAAAATCGCCATAGATAAAATCAGAGAGACAATATCTTCATTTAACAGACAAAGAATTGTGTTAGAATGAAATAAAACACAATATAAAATGCCTATGTACGTACTAAAATGCCTTCTCCCCATATAGTTAGATATAAAAAGTAGATACATAGATTATAGCTAAGGCCAGTTGCATAAGTCCCTTTGTATGTAGTTTGGATTATTTACTAGCTAATTGAATTAAAGGTATCTATGTATCTCAGACTTTGATTTATTTTAAATGTTGATTTGTTTTAAATGTTAGTTTGGTAGGGCTGAAAGATAGCAGGCCTGTGGAAGTATGAGGAATTAGTAAAATATTTTGAACAAATAAGTATGGTGGTCTCATCTTAGGTCATTGGCCTCAACATTCCCTAATACCATTGATCAAAAGGTAAATGAATAGGGATTGTCGATTTGTTTTAAATGATGAAGAGTTTGAATAACAAAACCATTTATAGTGTAAAATTCTCCATGATAGCTTTATGTGCATCTTCACAAGATTGGAGCAAGCCATCGATATGCTTAGATACGGACACAAGATAGCCATCGATATGGCAAAAGAGGATGGTCTTCAATCTTTTGGAAAAATAGGATGGTCGTAAATCCTTTTTTTTCCATAGGATGGTCTTCTCAATATTTCATTGCCCATGTGAGAGTTGCCCCTATTGTAGCATGCCCTACCAAAAGAAGAACAAGACAATTATCTTTTATTTCCATATCACTGAATCACTCATCTGGAGGAAGCCCATCTATTGAAACAATTGATTGATTGAAATCATCTTTGTTTTCATCTCCCTTTCTTCTCCTATCAATTATGGTGTCCAAAGAGGCCATCAAATGTTGTCTAGCCTAAAAATCACAACACCACAAGTCCAGTAAATATATTGACAGAAACTAATAATCATATTGACAGAAAATAAACTAATAATCATATTGATAGAAACTAATAAATCATATTACAATTAGTAAAAGTTTTCAATGATTATATTCACTTAAAACAACTTGGTTTTTAATTTGTTGTCACTTTGGCTGCATGTAAACTTGTTTCCAAATGAGAGTTTTAGAACTTTTGAGACAAATATTATCACTTTTAGATCAAAATATTAGTGTGAAGGTAAGAGATGAGCACCTTATGTCCTTTGTAATAAGCTTTTTCTTGGTATGTTAATGGCAATGCTATTGGTTGCATTTATGATATTAGTAAATCTATGATGTAAAAGAGATATTTTTGGCCCTTTTGATATGCCTGTTATGCAGCTTATGATTTGAAATGCAAATTGTTGAAGTCCAATGTATAGAATTATGTTTCAACAAACTGTACTCTATTGACCACACAAATTTCACTACTTCTCTTTTTGATGTAAACACCATGTTATTCCCAAGAATGTTGGCCAAAAAGGTTCTTCCATACCAACATATAATGACCAAAACATAATTAGGACTCAAAATATTGGGAATTTCATATATGGTCAGATTCAAACTGTATTGAATAAAAAAATAAAAAAACAGGTCCACCCATAGACCCTTCAATTGCTAAGAATGTCAAACAATTTGGCTCTTTTCTCTCTGAAGCTTTGGATTCCTATTGGGCTTTTAAGTGATGAGAAAAATGAAAAAGTTTCCCCAAATATGAGAAATCCTATGTGTCCTCGCACCACCATCCCTGCACCCTCATTTCTCTTTCCTTTCCTTAAATTTAACAACATAGATAAAATAGAAAAGATAGCAATCAATACATGGCATAAATAAAATACAAAGTGGAACTTGCCTTAAAGGTGGCCCTATCTTCTAGCTTTTATACCGCTATCTCGATAGTTGGATAAAATATTTCCCTATTTAGGTATCTACTTGGATTCAACACAACAAAATACACAATACCCATCCTTCAAAACACAAAAAACTAGTAATACTAACAATGAAAGTCTAAAAGAAAAGACTCTTGACTTTAATAACAATAAGATCCTGAAATGAGAGCTTCCAAGCCTTGGTATGATCTAGTACCCTAAATAAGTTGACAAAAATGCATCCTTCTAGAATTCTTAATAATTTAGGGGCAAAAGCTTGCTCAAGAATATAACTCATTTCATCACACAAACACAAGTTATAGAAGCTTATGATTCATTTGAAATATCTTAAAGGTCTAAAAACCATTCAAAAACAAATATGGATGATAAACTCAATAGATATTAAATCACCACAAAAAGCCACATCAAAGGAAATGTCTGACAGATTTTTGTAGGGATAAGAAACAGTCAGTAAAATTCCTAATGATTGGAAAAGGCCAAATTGTATTCAGGCAGCATAAATTTATGCAAACATAAAAAAAATTAATCTCAAATGCTCTAAGTTTTTACTCAAATGGATTTAAAAGACTTACTAACCAATTAGTTGCATAAAGCACATAACATTATTGCTCCACCTCTCATCCAGTGACTACGGATAGACATCCTTGACTATTTAGAAAGTCTATCCCACAGAAAGAAAGTGATCATGAAAATAACCTGATAAACAGATTTTGAGATCTTTGCATTAGTGAGAAAAATTTGCTTCACACTTACTCTTCCACAAGTTTGCACAATGTCAGACTTTGAACCTTGTATACTGCCACACAATTCTTGTCAGATCCACAATGGCCTCAACAATGTCAGTAGAAGCAAAAGGATGGTAAAAGAGTGGGAAATGAAAAAGGGAATTTTTTTGAAAATGTTAGAAAAAAATTAAATCTAGTGATAATGGATAAGTAAGACACCTAACTACACATCCCATAAAAGTAGAGAAAATTGATCATTACCTTCAAAACAATGTATTTCATGAGTAAACAACAAAGTTACAAACATTCATAATAACGCAATAACCCTTAAATAAGTGCAAGTGGTAGATTTTAAAGAAGAAACCTTATTGTAAAACCATTTAGTCCAAGAAGGTGCTTAACAAAGAGGGTATATGAGGATAAGCCCAAGTACTCATTTTCTGTATTTCAACTATATAAAAGAAAATGATATTCTACTTAGAATGTATGTGTATGACAAACAATGACAACATGAGCATAGCATGAGAACCAAATAAGATAACTAATCAATAAAGGGTAACCAACAAGCAACAACTAATCACTATATCTATTCAAAATAAATTCACTAGAATGTATTAGGACTTCACTCACTACAAATAGTGTGAGAATGTAAGCCCCTACAGTAACTCCCATACATATTACACCTTGAAGTCTGTAAAAAAAAAGGCATAGAAATAGCAATACAAAACAATTCTTTATTGCCTAATCTGAATAATAAACAAAACCTACAATACATGATAGAGAAGGACTTAAAATGTACCCAAAGTAATCAAGCACTTCAACAACCTGCTTTGCTAGATCATCAACAGTAGGTATAGCAACATCAGAAGAAATAGCAGTCACTCCCAACTACAAGAACTCTTGAAAAAATGTAGAAAATAACATGGCGTGAGCAAACCTTTAAGATTTAACCAATTAGCAGATGAAATTACAAAAAAGTTGAAATTTTTCTTAAGAGAAACTATTTGAATTACAACCATTAATGCTACTCATTTAGCATCTTAAACAAACAACAACACATTCAAAACATCAATACGAACCTCATGCCTAGGTGCATCAATATGATAGATGCAAAAATTGTGGAAGAGCAGTGAAGCAGCCTCGGAGCAAAAGAAAAGTCCTTGAAAAAATGACATGTCTGTTCAAATATAATTGGATAGAAACCCATTTTCTTTTAGATGCTATCTCCCTTTGATTGGAAATTTATAAAGCCTTTTCAACAAATCCATTTTGTGCATATCCTACAATCATTGCAGTCCAAGAGACCACATCTCTTTAAAGCACCTTTTCAAACACTCCACATGCCTTGTCTATGCTTCAACTTTTTGCATACATGTCTGCCAGGGCTGTTGCAACTACATCTAACAAAATCCCTCTATCCTTTATGATTTGATTGATGTACATACCCTATTTCAAAGCCCCCATTTTGCATAGATAGCAGAGGAGGCCGCCCATAGAGGCGACAATGGAGAAGACGGGGGGCAGAGAGGAGAGGCGGGATCTAAACTAGGAGCAAGCCAAGGGTCATAGAGAGAGCCCTCCATCCACAGGCCCCACTTGAAGAGGAGAAACCAGGGCTTGGACGATGATGCCTCATGCACACTACAAGAAAGCTATTGGAAACATGAGACGGTACTAGTGGCAGCACACTACGCACATCCTGAAGAAGCTTGGAGGGGGTAGGTAGGCTAGAATCCTCTTAATCAGCTTCTGCGCTTCTACTACTGTCAGACGGTCTGCTTCTGTGCTAATGTTGTTGTCAATCATTATTACATCGAAGTCAGTGATGCTTCTCCATTGTTTTCACGTGGTTTCCTAGTCAAACACACAATGTATGCATTTGATCACTTGTCATTGTTACTACCTCTATCTTCCCTCTACCTCTCTTCTCTCCTCTTGCATGCCCCCTATGTAGTTTGAGACCGTCCACACATAATTGAAGGCATGAAAACCTCAGCAAGGGATTGGCGTAAATGCTCAACCATCTCACACAAGTGGAGAAGCGAAAGGTAAATACCAGCGAGGAAAAGTTTGGAGGAGCGGGGGAAAACAACTGGAAATTGGCTAAAAATGATGAACAGCTGCAATTCATTCAATCATAGTCGAGCACCTTTTTGCACCCTTGGACATAAATGGGTCGCAAAAGCTAAACGTGGGGACGCCTTCGGTGTAATTATAAATCACAAATAAAAGATTATAAAATATCTCTTATTTAATTAAAAATATATCTTTTAATAAAAAATAGCCAAATAGTAAATATATTATTTCAAAATTAAATATTAAATTTATTTGCATTTATTCTTTAGATATTCTAAATACATTATTTTTTAAGTTACCCTTTTTAAGAATTCCCCCTATAAATAATATTTTTTCACCGTAATCTATTTGTATTGACCTTATGTGCATTATATGCATAGTATACTATAATATTATAAATCACAAATAAAAGATTATTAAATATCTCGTATTTAATTAAAAATAAATCTTTCAATAAAAACTAGCCAAATAGTAAATATATTATTTCAAAATTAAATTTTCAATTTACTTACATTTATTGTAAATACATTATTTTTTAGGTTATTTTTTTTAAGATGACCATACCACGAGGACGGGAGACTAGACCTCATGATATCTTGCCTACATGATGCGTTAGTCAATGGAACTAGGCCCACTGCCCCTTTAAGTTACTTTGGTCATTTCTTATAATTTTTTTGGAACTATTAGAAAAGTGTTTTATTTTATTTATGTTGTTTAAAGAGTACATTGTTTTCTTGTACTTAATTATTAGTTCCTTGCCATGGAAGGGGTATTTTTTAACTAGTGATTAAACATTTGACTTTCAAATCAAAATTCATTATTTATTTTTCATATATTTTATTACAAATTTTCTTAAAGTAAAATGGAAAATTTTTAACTTTTCAAAATTTGAAAATTGCTTTCCTTTAAATTCATTGGCTAAGTGATAATGGCGGATTTAAGAGCATTATTTTTTTTATGGAAGTTAGTTTTTAAGGCATTTTTCAAGGATTTTTACACCAACAAGTGAATCTTTGCATTTGAATGAATTTATCCAAAATATTTTAACAAATTTTAAATAATTTTTTTTCTAACTATTCAAATTTTATTTTTCCTGACTCTAAATTAATTACTTTTTATTATATCTTTTTTTACTCAAGTGAAACAAAGATATTCTTCATTTTAAAAATTTATTTATTTATTACATCTTAAAATATAATTAAAAAATTATTATATAGTATATGAAAAATAATCTAAGAACAAAATTAAAATATATAAACTATATAATATATAACATCTAATATATAATTTAATATATTTTTAGTATATTATATTATGAAATTATTTTTGAAATATAATGTTTCTATTGAATATGACCAAAACCAAAGCAAGAATTTACTATATATCCTTCCCATCAGGCATGGTTCCTCATGTACCATCTTGAACATCTTTATATTGAATATGGATGAAAACCAAAGCTAGGATTTACTATATATCCTTCCCCTTAGGCATGGTTCCTCCTATACCATCTTACATCCTATTTAAGCTAAGTTATTTGAATCTTTAAGAAAACATTAAATCTTATATGTATGTCCTTATTTGATTTATAGATTATTACTAATTAACTTGTTAACATCATCAGCAACAATATACCATGTTTCTCATGTGATGCAAATTACTCTATTCTCTAGTGAAAACCTTCAATTCCCACTAAAAATAGTGAACAATAAACAATAAAACTGCAAAAAATATATAACTTTCCTAAAAAAAAAGCATACATTTCATGACTGAATTACAATATAAATTCTTTTACAATATCTTCCACAACCCAAACCAAAAACTCCTTTTCAAACAACCACTACCTCCTAATAAACAAAAACCCTAATCTAAAATAGAGTAACACTAGTAACTACACTAAAACAGTCGTGCTTCCCATAAACAAAGAAATTAATTGGTCCATTAATCATCAAAATCCCATCTTTTAAAAAATCAGAGGAATTTGATTTTGTAAACTTATTCTTGAATTTCCTCAGTGCACACATAATTACACCGATCTAAATCTAGGGCAATACACAATTTATTTCATATGCAAATCGACAATGCTAAGTTACAATGTCTTATAAGTTTTAAATTCTTCTCACTTGAATGGCTACTAAGGTGGCTTTGATTTCTTTTGGAAATTTTATAGAACTAAAATCTTTCAGTGGCATGTTAGTGTTTAATGGCAAGTGAAAATTTTGTGTAGAGCTTGGGATGCTGGATTTTGAGGTGGATGATCGAACTTCAGATGTAATATTGGATGAAATTGATCTAGGAACCCTTTATGATAGAGTTGAGGAGATGGCATCTCTAGGTAGATCTGTTTGGCCTACATTTTTTACCATAATAGTTGTACAAGCCATTGGACTGTTTCTCATTTCTGAGGCACTTAAGAGAAAGATTGCATATTCATTATAAAGATATTTTTCCACTACATTTTTGGGATATAAGAAAAATAAATTGAAGTATCTGCACATTTTGCAAAAAATTGTCACTGGCAATTATTCAAAATGTACCCTAGATGCAGATTTTTCTTTTACAAAAAAAATTGGTCATTTAGAAACATATTTGCACTAGAAAATGAGATATAAGAAACACACAACAACCTATTGGTACTATAGACATGAAAAATTGACATCATGGATTCCTCATATTTAAGTAAATCATATTCACCCCATCAATTAAATAAATCAAGTTTATTTGATTAATCTCTAAAGTCATGCATTTAAATTAAATAAATTCATATTTAGTATTAATATCATTCCCTTTAGCTAAATAAATAAAAATGTTTATTTAACTAAGTCTAAATCACTTTCCATCTCCTTTTGATTTATTTTAATCCATAAATCTAAATCAAATAGGTCAAATCACCTAATCTTCACTTAAGTTAATTTAATCAAATCATGATTAAGGTTAATCGAATACATCTCTCATCCTCTAGCTTTTCCCACTTGCACAAATAAATTATTTAATTAATTTATTAAATCTTTATTTTCCATCAACATGGCATAAAAGTGGAATATTCCCCCATTTCAAATTTTCCTCTCAATTGACTTGTCCCTTCCAACATAGCATTAACTCCCCTCTTACATGTCCCCCCAATTGGCATTTAAGACCCCTTCTTCTCCTTCCAGCAAGCCAAATTTCAAATTTGAAAATGCCACCTAATGTCATTTATTGGCACATTCATCAAAACATGCACATCCTTGGCCCATTCACATCTTGACAAGTGGCATTGTGTCATTGGCTCATGTTTTTTCCCACATCCTCCATTTTTTGCAATCTTCCATCCTTCTTTGTTATAAATAGAGACTCTATTGATTTAATCCTCCACAACTCCACAATCTTATCCACCATCTCAAACATTTGAATCTTGTTCATCATATCATCTAGGAGCTTATCAAGGATTGGAAAAGGGCTTCTTTCCACATCAAAGAAGCACCAATCCAATATGAGATAGGGATTTGATCATGTTTTCATATGCTTTATTTAATTGTTTTTATTCTATTTAGTTTGCATATTTTAGCATGGTTAAGTATTTCATAGGGATGTTTAATTTAATGTGTTTTAAATGACTAACATGATAATATTATGTTAAGGTTTAAGCATATGTAGATTTGGCATCCACAAAATGGCGCTAGAAGGAGGGGAAAATATTTGATTGTTGATGGAATCACCATATTGACAGCTAAATATTTCAAATGATTTGTGTTATTCTATTCAAATCGCAATGTTTTGAATGCTAAATAACGTAAAAATTTCCTATGCCCAGATTTATAAGAACATTGTTTTTTATTATTATCCTAAATTCTTGTAGTAGATATTATAGAAACTGTCAGGAATCCTATAATCTAAGTTCGCTTTCACTTTTTCCTTTATTTTGGGTACCATAATCATGTGTGGAAAAGTAGCTAACTAAGCATTGTGAGCTTCTACTATTTGGGGTACCATAGTCATGTGTGGGAAGGTTTTTCAGATAAAATAGAAATTGTATGTTGCAGATTTGGCAACCATCGTATTAATAGTTTTATCATCTCAAGAGTTGTATAATCTCAGGTTGGGCTATTTTAGAATTTGTGTGCAGGAATCTTCATTATTTGACCTCTATTCTTCTTCAAGCACTCTTGGTGTTGGTTTTTCTTTTTCTTTTTTGCAAATCCAAGGGACACAACACATTTATGTTCTATTGTCTTTATTCTCACTTTGATCATCCAAAATATTTCAGCTAAGACTATTGGTTTATATCGCACGCCTTCCCTATCTGCTGGCAAAGGTCGTGGGTCAGGCTCCACATTTTTTTTGGCACATTTAATTAAAAGTTTTTGTCTTTGTAACAGATTCATTCTGTTCATGTGTTGGAGTCATTGATTTGTTTGGAGTTAACATCTTTAGGAATTTGGTCAGATAGAAAACATGCCTTGTCTAGGGTTCCACATTTTCTTTTCCTCTCTATGTATTTACCAGTGTAGCTGCAACTGGAACGTCTGACAAACATACTCTTTTTCCTACTAGATCGATGTCCATAGCCTATTCCAACGTGCCAAAAAATCAATACTTGCCCACTTTACTTTATTGCTTAAAATACTCAGAGAATCCATCCATTTGAAGACTGAATCTTTCTCACGTCTAAATATTATATGTAAATGTCGCCAGTGGAAAGGTCAGTCATATTTTAAAATTATGCAACCATTGTATGTTGGTCATTCATAAGAGACCAGTCCGTGAGTTAGTTTGTTCAGACCTTAAATCATTCCAGCAGTCGTAGCGTGTTACAAGGCTAGCTACTCATATAGGTTGACAGTCTATATAGAGGCCTGCGACTTGCAACATCACCTCCACATTGAATTCCACCTTCCTCAAAATCTGCCTTTCAAATGATATTATCGATTTGTATTTATACGCCTCTCACAAACATTAACTCCCCTTTCAAAAGTGCACAATCAATCATCACAATATTAATAAGGGGAATAATTATGATGTGACAGGTACGTTCAACATTTGAGATCGTCCAGCTCCTGCAGCAATAGAAATGGTGTAGCAGATGACAGATTGGAGATCATTCAACGTCTTCAGCTTCTCACTATTCCTTCCGTGAAGTACACTTAAAACTCCTTTGAATAAATCTACATTTTATATGTTTGAAAATTTGAATGCCTGAATAGCATTATTAAACTACTAGATCAAGGAGTATATTTTTTTTATTTATTGGAAAACTTCTACAAAGTCGTAACATGCAACCTAAGGAAGCCAACTAAAACATCGCCCAAGAAAGCAGTCGCTGACTTGTTATGTGGCTAGCCACATTTTTTATTTTTAAATCTCTTGTCAACACGTATTGGGTAAGTTTATCCAAGTGCAGACTTATGCAGTAGTGCAAAATTTTTGTTTCTACTAAAATAACTTGAAGCTCAGGCCAACTAGAATGGGACGGACTGTTGTCATTTTCTCTACTATTTTTGAAGTAGTCATTTTTATGCTGAAAAACTCATTTTAATTCTTATTCATGCATCAAATTTAATTGAGTCGCATGTTGTTGATGTGTAGCTATCGCGAGGTATCTCCTCCTCAATTTCATGTTGCACTCCTGTCTGGGTTTCAATTTCATCACTTCCAATTTCTATGTCAGGCTCCTCAACTACTCCTCCTTTAGTTCCTTGGTGAGGTCTGGTGTATGTAATAGCGGGCTTTAGATTGTCTTAGAAATTTAAATCAGTAATTTAAATTTTCTGATATAGGCCATAGTCTATAATAATTTCCCACCTATGCAAAAATAAAGCCGCATAAAATCTTAATTAGCACTCTCAAAAACTGTTATCAGTGTTTTTTTGAATCTATGATGTATTCGTTATTCTACGTAGACTAATTCCCTTACATTTTTGGTTGATTATGCTTCAATATGCTGTGACTTTGTCCCACCAATCATTTGGTTCAGTTTATGTGCACAAATCCCTTTTCTTGTCTGAGAAATCATGAAGCTTTCCATTTGGATTGTTTGTGTCAATGTTTTTTCCTTTGAAGGTTTTATTGTGTAAATACATCCATTGAAAGACATTCATCACGCCCATGTTGATAAGTGATCTGTGTGTATAAATCGCCATCTTTCTTGAAGCACAAATAAGATTGCATCACAGATAAGATTGCATCAAATTTTCAATACTTCCTCACAGGTAAATCATTGATGTGGGACAAGGCTTTCTTTATGGATCACAGATAAGATTGCATCAAATTTTCAATATGTTGGTGATATGCGCAGTTATTTGAGACGGGCAAGGATGTTACAGCCATTGGAATTCATAGCACACGAACCACAAATCCCTTCCTTGCAAATATTTAGTCTGCTAAACAGAAAAGTGTCACGAGTGGATGATGTGGATTCGGGGGTAAGTGGGGTTGGCTTCTTCTGCCTCCTAATTGCTACTTCTTTCTTATAAATCTAGGTAGATCTCAGTGTGGTACTCACATATCAATCGACTACTCTTCATATCCTCCACGGGAAACACTATCAACTGACTACTCTTCATATCCTCCTCAATGCACAAACCAAACTGCTTATGAACACATATAAAGCTATGGAGGCGGGCCAACTGAACTCACCACGTTGATATTGTAATTCTTCAATTATACAGGACCATTCTCCAAGTAAAAGTAGGAACCCAAACCCGTTTCATGAGACTGCAGTAACTACTGCATATTCTCGTAGGCCTGATGTTAAAGGCCATTAGTAGGCTAATTAATATTTTGGATCTCTTAAAGCACACAAACAATCAAACAGGCCTTCTCAGGAGTTAACTTCCGATTGAAGTTTTATGAAGCCTCGAATCTTGATGAATTTGATTTATATCACTTGATGCAAATCTTTTCATGTTAGAAATTTTCACCAAAGTCAACCATCACATCCTATCATACATCTGCTTGTAAACCCCTTAATGATGGTGAATATTAGCACAACAAATGAAAGATTATGAGAAGAAAAGCTAATATTATCTTTATTGTTGATTTAAATCACACTAAATACTTTGTTTGTGAATATAAGGAAACAAAGTTGATCCTTACATCTCACGCTATACTATATCACGTGTAAAGCAGGTGAAGAAAAGTTATGAGGGACCAACATTTATGAGGGGAGTAATTTGTTTTCTTTGAATTTACTAACAAGTCATAAAGCCATTTTAAAACTGATTTGAATACATTTGCAGGCTGAAAGTTGGTTTAATACAATTGAACGATAACTTTCATATCTCATTTGGTGCTTTAAAACGAATCAAAATCATTGCTTTGTGGACTTAAAATGAACAAGTGTTTCTCTGTCTTGTAATTACTTACTCAAAGTAATATCACTAAAAGGACATATGTGCTTCTCTCACACCTCGCGGCGATCTTGAGAATCAAAAGGCCTTTTGTGACATTAAGTTGCATAAGTAATTACCCATACACTTCAATTTGAAACTAAAATTGAACAAAACATCTTACGAGTGTGAGTTAAACCTATCGCATGTATTCTCTCTTTGTTTTTCAACAAAGATCAATCAAGTTACGGATATGTTTGCTCACTTTTGTTTATCTCAGAGGGTCTGCCTTGGAGGAAAACTACTCACCCAAGGGAACAACTCAATTGGTAACACTCTAAAGCCAAGAGTATTTCCAGCTGAGAGATAAAAATGGGTATTGGAACAAATGCCAGTATCACATGGTTGGCTCTGACAAGAAGGGAAACAATGGTCTCTCGCCTCGATGGGTCAACTCCTAGAACTAAAATTTTTGAATTAAAACACTTTTTGTAGAAAGGCAAAAATCCCTATCTATTTGTTGGTGTAGTCCAATGGTCATTTTGAAGCCGCCCCAAAATAGAAAGTATGCCATGGGAGTTTCATGGGCACTGATTCTTGGCTGCCTCAAGAAGTGAGTGTCATGGAGGGGAGCCAGTGGGGTCAAGCATCTAACCATTCACTAAAAATAATTGTAGCTGGATTTGTCCAAATGGGGACTCAACAAATATAGTCTTTCATATCCATAGGATTTTTCTTGTTCTTGGTTACAAAACAGTTTGCTTGTTCATAAACATTGGGAAACAAACACTTAACATTTTCCATCAAAACTTCAAATGCTTTAAGTAAATACAATTGACCAAATTCATGTGTTATTGCTTGCCCTTAGGATTTTATCCTTAGAGGTTTCTAAACACTTGGATTTATATCTCAATTTTCTTACTAAAGTTAACAATAGGTAACCCTTGCCTTGATTTCATCAAAGTCCCACATGATATACTTTGTGGGATGAAAGAGAATTAGGACATTGGACATCTAGTTTCAAAAGCTAATCAAGAATTTTTTGTGGTAAAAAGAACTCATTAATCAAAGTTAAGAAAAAAATTGGACCCCACACATGTGCTTGGCATCTTTTGGTCATATGGTTTTCATGCAAGCATTTGTTTTTTTGTTTGAACTACTCTTAGGAAAAATCATGTTCTTCACTATCTTGGTCTTGTAAACAAGGTCCTTCTTAGGTTCATTTAGGATCAAAATCAAACACTTCATTCATCCAAAAAATTATCAAAATCCATCCCACCAAACAACTTTAGAGCTTTGGAAACATCATTCTAGACTTGGGTAAATCATCAAAATCAAAGTCACCTTGTTAGTTGGGAATATGGGAATGCATCCTTTCTCATACCTCTAGTTAAATCAACACCCCTTTGAATCGGTTCATCCTAAGGATCACATCTAACATCTTAGGATTTACAAGTTCATTATATAATCAAACCAATCAAAATCAAACCTTAAGTCTAGTATTCCTCCAAAGTTCCTAAACGTTCAACACCCATATCATTCACCTCTTTCATCATTCATCTCATCATTAGTCCTAAACACCTTAGATGTCACTTTTGAAACAAGGTCAAAGCACAAGAATAACATGGAATATAAACTTGATTCATACATCATGAGTAATCCAAGTCAACCAAGCTATCAAAGCTTTACAATTTTGATTGATTATCAAAACTTACATTTAGACAATCCATACATGGGATCATTATCTTCTCCAAAATTCAATGGTACAACAAATATGGTAATGCACAATCTAAATTTTGGAAAACCTTTTCTGATGGTAGATTTAAATCCAAGTCCAAACTTACAAATCTATCAACCTAACAATCAATGCATGAATCTTCAAATGAACAACATTAGCCCACCAAATCCATACATGCCAAATGTGAATATACCAAGTACAAGCTTACCAAACATGAACATTTCAAATCCACACTTGGAAAACTTTGGGATAGATATGTTCACAAATCATAAAAATGTTATTCAAAGTCCAAACAAGATGATAATGACTTTATGTATTGATCCAAGTCAAGGTAACACCATGCAAAATCAAAGTTACTTAAATCAAGGCAATGTGATTCCAAAGCACAACAATGTTCAATTTCAACCTATAATGCCAAATTTGAACATCATCTGAAATCAAAACATTGTCCAAAATCAATTTGTCGATGATCCCATGCGAACACCCCAAGTGTACATCCAAAATTTTCTTGAACAAAAGCCAAATCAAGGGAGTCAAAATCAAAATAAAGATCAAATTTCGCTAGAGAAACTTGCTTCACATGCCAAACGAATTGAATTATTGAGCCAAGAGATATCTTCACTCCAAAATTAATACATTGTTCCATTGGTTAAACCATGTCATCAAAGCATTGAGTTGTGTCCACAACCGCATCAAGAACAATATATCCAATGTCAAAAGGTTGGATATCAAGATCAACAACATCAACAACATCAACAACAAACCCAATTACCCCATCTCGAAGATCAATCACCACATTCCAAAGATCAATCACCACATCTCCAAGATTAATCATCACAAGGTCAATTTAAAGTACAAATCTCACAATGTAACAAATGAAAATACACACCACTTGGGAAACCAATCAAATTGGTCATGAAGCAACTAGTAAATGAGAATCTCATGAAAATCCTCATCTATGAGAATTATCAAGAGCCCTTGGTAAAACTACCATGGTATAACGAGAAACACCTTTGTGAGTATCACAAAATAAAGGGACACACAACATTAGATTGTGTTTGACTCAAAAATCTCATCCAAGAACTTATTGATCAAAAGATAATCACTATTGGGGACAATGGTGAAGATTCAACCACTAGTGATATCATTGACAATCTCCCCACCACAATTTTTGAAAACAATTATCAAGATCTACGCATCGATGAGCACCTTGAAGATGTTTCTACCTCATCCAATGATCAAATCAACATATATCAAGAGTCACTTTTCAATCATGATCAAAATACATGCTAGCAATAACCAACAATGATCCAATTCATGAAATTTCAACATCACTTGACCCTACGATTGAAGACATTAATAATCTCTCTGCCACAATTGTTGAAAACAATGATCAAGATCTCTCCATTAATAAGCACATTGAAGATGTTTCTACCCCATTTGATGATCAACTCACCATACATGAAGAGCCACTTTGTATTCATCTATTTCAAGGAATGTTGGAGTTATTTGATCCTATTGACATAATCCATGACCCATCGACCAATGATTATATTAAAAATGTCTCTACATCACCTAATGAGTTAGAGGAAATATCTCAAGAATTTATTCCAAAGCATGATCAACATCTATCACCAAAATCTAGCAATGATCCTTTCCAAGAAATGTTGACATCCTTTGACCTCATGGTTACAGATACTAAAGGAATCCTTAACTCAACACTTGATTCAAGTCTGCCTGAAGACCAAGAGGATATTGAGCCATTCCCCATGTCTAATGAAAACATCCAAGAACCCTTTATAAGCAATACATCCTTTGAAACTGACCCATGTCAAGAACTTGATCCAAAGAATGTCAAAAGAAATCCCAAAATTAATCAAGATCAATAATTTGTATCTCCAAGATACTACAATGATGTAATGGATACTCTCCTATCTATACAAGATGATGATATCCACATAGTACATACTCCTCCATCTACCCATGAGATGCTTTCTTTGGATGGACTCGTAGATGATCTTCATTTAGAATAGGATTCCTTTACTCCTAACATTACTACAGAAAAATAGTGGGTTATTGATTCCTACAGTAAAATAGTGTTGTCAACATCAGGGTCAAATGTATGACAAATTCAAACTGAGGACATCATGTATGAGGATATCCAACATTATCCACTCAAGGAAACAAGTTAGACAAAACAAGACATTTCAGAGTTAGTAGAGCAGCAAATTGAAACAATGTCATCTATAGTGGTCATTTATCAGAGAGTGCTAACTAAAAAAGACATCTCAAAATAGGAAAAATCAAGGAACAAAGGTGCTACTACCACCATACTGGGGGAAACTATGTCTCAAGCAAACGTCAACATAGGGAGTACGAATATTCCTTATGATGAAACTGATGTCAATACTACAACCAACCATGTCACGAATCTTCATCCACCCATCACCCCATCCATGAATTGGGACCAACATCAGAAGAAAGATTTGAATAAAAGCACAAAGAATGTTATCAAAGAAAAAGAAGCCAAGGAGCATATTAGACAAATCAAATACATATGGATACCAAAAAGTACAAAGAATGACTATCTCTATCAAACTCCATTAGTCAAAGAAACTATGAGGCAAAATAAAAAAGGGAAAAGTATCTATCAAAGATGTCCACAAAAGAAAAAAAGAAGGCTTCTCAAACAACATACAAGGCATATCAAGCAGTTGGTCCTAATTCCATACACACTTTCGTATCTAGCCATCATTGCTCATCTTCCCAAGTTTGGAGAGTCAAAGACTCCAAACTATCAACCAATCCATATTTTATCCCTAAACACACTCCATCCATGCCTCCACGAATGATATCCAATTCTCATATTGACCATGTATTGGAAACAACCCTTCATCATAAGGATTCAAAAGGCATTCTATCACGATATATGCACAAAGAAAAAGTTAACTCTGGTACCAGCAAAGTCGATCAGGAATCTCAAAAGTTGTATTCAAGTGCACGTATCTTGGAAAAGAAGCTTCTTCAAGCAGGATATCGATGGCACATTATGATAGAAGCATCTACATCACTAGCACCAGAAAGTTTAGCATGAGCTTAAAATCTTTTAGAAAAACCAAAAAAATCAAAATATATAAAAATCCAAAAAATTAGAGAAAGGATTGAAAATAGTAAAAAAAAAAAACATCCTCTAGTGAAAACTGCATGGGCAGTGCTTTGGACAAGTACTATGATGAAAACTTGGAAAACATGTGTCATGTGTAGAATCGAGCATCTGCATGTGCTAATTCAGGTGAAAGCATCTCGGCTCATCCATAATAAATCCAACATTCCATCCATCTTATCCATAATAATTCCATTTATCCATGAATCATTTGTCCAATCCATGTGCATATATCTGCATCCATAGTTTGAGTTATCTTGATCTTGACAAAGTTTGGTGTACACTTTATGCTTGCTTACGGTAAACATCTTGACATGGGTCATTTTCATTTATCTTATCCTACCCAAGGTTATCTGAGCCATGAAGCACTATCCAAATGAGCATTCCTCCATTCAAACACCTTATCTTATCACAAGATAATCCATATCCCTCCATCCATAAATCTATCCAAGCATTCATTCATGACATTCCATACATTGCTAGACACTAGGGGCAGGTATTTACATCTTGCTTAAGGAATAAATCTTGATCTATATCCTCCAACTTATGTGGTGATTTGAACATTTGGAAAATCAAATTGTTCAAAGCATTTCTAAGCCAAAATCCAAATCACTAGTCCATGACACATTTTCACGAGAAGAAGTTCCTTATCAAGCATTATCTTTTATTGAACATCAATCCAAATAATCACTATCAGTCACATCTAACGTGTGCTTCAACTTCACATCAAATCATCCAAAACCAATTTTGTTCCAAAATCAAGCTTCAAAATCCTAATCAATCAAATCCAATCAATCCATCATCTCAGGATATCCTTCCCAATTCTTGTGTTGCTTAACACTATACTTGCATTGTTGTGTATCCTCAACAATGTTATCATCATCGATCTTGATCAATCAAATCCAGTCAATCCCTCATCATCTTGGGATATCCATTCTAATCCTTGGACGTTGCTTAACACTATCCTTGCATTGTTGTGTATCCTCAACAATGTTATCATCATCAATCCATCAATCTGATCAATCAACCCTAGCTTGGTTTTCAACAAAATCCAAAATAGAGCACTGATATCATCACACATATCCATATCCAAATCATCAAAATCATTCAAAAAACACAAAAACATTAAAAAAATATATATATCCAAAAACATTCATAAAATCAGAAAATGTCAAAAGCATGAACTATCTAAACTACATCATCTATGAGCTTAAATGTAGGCAAGGCTAATCTTTGATCAGCCCTTGAGACACAAAAACACAAAAACATTCAAAAAAACACAAAATCCAAAAACATTCATAAAATCTCAGAAAACCCCAAAATAGTAGAAAAACAGAAAATCAAAACATTTGAAAAACCCTAAAACATACCAAAAATAGCCCCAAAACATTTCAAAAAATATCAAAAACATCCAAATATTTGAAAAAATTTGTTTGTCTCATTTTGCTTTCACCCGCAATAATCAATCATCCATAATAAAACAATCATCACCTTCATCCTTTGGCAATACAAACAGAAACAACCACATCAATCAGCAAAAGTAATTCAAATGCAAAATAAAAATCAAAATCAAAACAACAAACTTTTAGGTACAAAATCAAACTCTTGATCATTTGCAAACATGTCAATCGACCTTATATCAATAGCCTTTTTGAACAACCTATCAACTTTCCACCATCCATTAACATGTCCTAGGATGTATCCTTCCTACAATAGGAATTACCTTTTGGAAAAATGCTTTGCATAAACAAAATGACGTGCCACCATCCACTAACATGTCCTAGGATGTATCCTTCCTACAATGGGCATTATCTATTGGAAATCATTTCGATTCTTATCCTAAACAAAACAAATCCCTTCGGCTAGAGGTATGAAGAACATTAACTTGTTTGTGTTCTTGATATTTTCTTTTTGATTTATCTTATTGCGCTCATTCCAATGAGCTCTCGATGACGTCTAATCAAAGAGATTTAGAGAGAAAGGAATGGGGCATCGATCATTACCTTTTTGTCTGTTGTGATTGTTGGACATTCTTGTAATATAACTTGTCAAATACTTTCTTTGCTAGGTGCATCCTAGCAAGGTTTTTGTATGTCAAGTGTGAAGAAGAATACTCCTATATGTTTGTCGAGTCAAAGTCCATCGCACTAGGTATAGCGCCATCTTGGTTCTTTATACCTTGATGCATCGTATCTATGTGTGTTATCAAACATAAGGTAAGTATCCCTTTTAAAGTCCCAATTCCTGATAAGAAAATCATCCATTTCTCTCATCATCTCTAATAAAGTTGGCTTGTTGAATCCCCTTGTCATCATCTCATTTCTTATTTTTGTGCTAACATCATGCCATGCCAGTTAAACATCATCACCAATGCATCCATTATGCATCCACAAAACATTAGCATGCATAAATTTCATAATCATAGCACATCACATCATCACATCATCCATCTCAAATGCATTACATCATCATTTTAAATTGTTTAGGATAATATAGATTTGTTATTCTAAGCATCTTGATACCATATCATTTGCATCATCATTATAACCATCCATATGTCCATCTTGAACCTCTTTATCATAAGATCGACCCTTAAATCAAATTTTTTTGCTTGATCTCTTGAGGGGGCAATGTACCAATATACCTTTATTTGCTGAGGCATTCGAAAAAATTAGAATTTTTTTGAATTTTCATTGCGGTAACTTTATTCTTTGAACCAACGTAGTAAGTACATTACTTCAAAGAGGGGCAAAATGTAGACATGCAAAATTTGCATCATACATTCCTCATATTTAATTAAATCATATTCACTCAATCAATTAAATAAATCATGTTTATTCGATTAATCTCTAAAGTCATCCATTTAAATTAAAAAAAATTATTTTTAGTATTAACATCATTCCCTTTAGCTAAATAAATCAAAATGTTTGTTTAACTAAGTCTAAATCACTTTCCATCTCCTTTTGATTTATTTTAATCCATAAATCTAAATCAAATAGGTCAAATCACCTAATCTTCACTTAATTTAATCAAATCATGATTAAGGTTATTCTAATAATGTCCCATCCTCTAGCTTTTCCCACTTGCACAAATAAATGATTTTAATTAATTTATTAAATCTTTATTTTCCATCAACATGGCATAAAAGTGGAATATTCCCCCATTTCAAATTTCTCTCTCAAATGACTTGTCCCTTCCAACATAGCATTAACTCCTCTCTTATATGTCCCCCCACTTGGCATTTAAGACCCCTTTTCCCCCTCCAACAAGCCAAATTTCAAATTTGAAAAGGCCACCTAATGTCATTTATTGGCACATTCATCAAAACATGCACATCTTTGGCCCATTCACATCTTGACAAGTGGCATCTTGTCATAGGCTCATGTTTTGTCCCACATCCTCCATGTTTTGCATCTTTCATCCTTCTTGGTTATAAATAGAGACTCTCTCTATTGATTTAATCCTCCACAACTCCACAACCTTATCCACCATCTCAAGTATTTGAATCTTGTTCATCATATCTTTTAGGAGCTTATCAAGAATTGGGAAATGTATTCTTTCCACATCAAAGAAGCATCAATCCACTATGAGATTGGGGTTTGATCATGTTGTCATATGCTTTATTTAGTTGTTTTTGTTCTATTTAGTTTGCATATTTTAGCATGGTTGAGTATTTCATAGGAATGTTTAATTTAATGTGTTTTAAATGACTAACATGATAATATTATGTTAAGGTTTAAGCATATGCGGATTTGGCATCCACAAGTACATATAACTCATTTATTTGTGTTAGCCATGCTTCATTGATTTGGCTATACAATTGTTTCATTTTAACATTACTTTGTGTTTAGATAAAAATGTCTTCTTATGATTGATCTTGTAATTCCCTAGAAGAGGGTCCTTCAAAGAGACTGAGAATGTCAAACTAACAACATTATAGCGTGATCCATATACATGATATTTTGTTTCTCTAAAAGTTTAAAATCTTTAGTTGTTTGCTTATTATGTTTCATAAATTCATCATTTAATTATTTCATTTTTAACATTGCTTTGGACAATCTAAACCATCATGCTTATGAAGCTTACACTTGCATTGATAATGTGCTTTCCAAGTTGCCCTATTGCAGCAAAAGAAACACTAGATTGACATTATCACAAACATAATATTCAAGGGGGCTAATTTCTAGCTCTCACCATGTGCAATTGCAACTAACATTAGTTTCTAGGTACAAGAACTTGCCTTCAGATCCCAAAATAATAAATATAGAACTATCCATGCAAAACTATCTAATTTTATTTAACTCAATTGAAAAGACAAGAAGCATTTTTGGTCATTTCTTTATGACAATCCACAGTTTCTCAAAACTGCTTGCACTTGGCACAAAATACGCTCCCTGTAGCTCGCACACAAAATAAATATTATAAATTTTCTATTAGATTAAAAGTAAGTTTTTAAATTAATATTCAATTTTTTTTAAGATAATCTTAAATTTAAGAATTAGAAACATTCTAAAAAAATTATTTACATTCTATCTTTTAAAAATATTCTAAATTAATATATATTTCTATTATAGAAAAATATAAATTAAAAATTAAAATATTATACTAGTAATATATATTTTTGATGCAATTCAAATCGTTTTGGGTTTTGATTGGTTAGATATGCATACAATGGACAAATCTGATGGATGGGAGATGTTGAAATGGTCAATTTTTTGGCGGGTACCTACCTTTTGCCTCATGTGTGTCCACTTTCCACTTTCTACTCTTCAACCAGCATTGGAGAGATATGATATCCTTTAGGGATCAAGTTTGGTAGGAATTATTAGTAGACAACATCTTCTTACAGATTAATGGCGTATGGTTTGCTAAATGAATGTAATAGTGAATTCAAGGTTCGACTCAAGCTTCTATCCCAGCAATATGGTAACTCAGTTAGTGACCCAATTTACATGATGTATAAAGCAATTCGTCTTCTTATGCAGCATGCAATCATTGAACCTCATGATGAACAACATTTTCCCCCGCGTGCAGACATTGCTTCTTCTGAGGGAAGCACGACTTGAGGGTTTCTTTCCTCATTTTGAAATTTTGGTCTCATTTTCATTGCTTCTCCTCATGAGGAATGTCGGATTTTTTTGAAAATTTTTGTTTCTGTGGTATCATTTTGCAGGTCATCTAGCTGGAAGCACCTCGTTACACATGGTTTTTTCTACAGTTCTCGTTGGATTCTCGGGCTCCAATCGGCTTCTTTTCTTTCGGCTACTTCAAGTGTTGTTTCTCTTCTTCTGATATTTCACTTGCTCGGCCTACCTGGTTTGAATTTTGTAATATTTGGAGTTGCATTTTTATTCTCCTGGTCTTCTTGTAATACTTTTTATTTCAATAAAATTTGTGAGCCACTTTATATATATATATAGATATATATAAATAAATATAATATTTGTTAATAATAAGTTTTTATGATTTTTAATAATATATTTTTATATAAAAATAAATGAAACCAATTAAATTGTCCAATAAATTTTAAAATTGTAAATTACAGTTTAAAATAAAAAAAAATCGACAAAGCATCAAATTTAAGATCTAACATAAATTTGTTTTATTCATGTTAATCTAAATAATAGTCAAGAGTTTGGAATGCTTTCTATATTTCCTCCCGACAATATTTCTTATGTAAAGTTTACATAACTGACAACGAAAAATCAGTATTATCTTTTATGGCGCGTAAATTTGTTTTAGTAATTTTAATCCGATAACTTAAAATTCTAATTTTACATTCAGTTTTAGTATATATATAGGATATCTATGACTAATGACATAACTAGCTTAGGATTTTCATTTACAGTAAGTATTTCTGTTTTGCTATGAGCTTTAAAATTACAGCATTTATATGTATTTTCAATGATATTACACTCGCTCAAATAACTCTTGTACATACACTCCACGCTCTCGGGAAGGCACCTTACAGCGGGTGGCGCTGCAGGCGCTGCTGGAATTGAGTCGTGTGCGGGGCGGTCATTTGGCGTCGTGGGGACGCAAGCAGCTGCGCTCCACAGTGGCGTATTCTTCCTACAACTACCAAGATAAGCACGCGGTATCGCCGTTGGCCACGGTGATGGCGACGGCTGATTTAAAGCCGGCGCGGGACAGCCCCGCAACGCCGCTGAGGTGGAGTGGCAACGAGAGGATCTCTGCCACTGTGTCTCCCGACAGTGCAGCTGGTCCGCGTCCATGCGACCTCAACCTTGGGCCCAAGGTTGGTGGTACTGTGTTTTCATTTCTACTTATGGATCTTTTTTTTGTTTTGTTTTTTTGGGTTTATGTACTTTTTTTGTTTTCGCTTGATGTTTCTTTTTCGCCCCTAGTTTTAGTCACAGCGAAATGTTGTTACACGTATGGAAACTTTTATTACTGTGTTCTAATCTTATTGGTGCTTGTCACGTCACCTGCTTACGTGCTATCTGTTTAATGAATAAAGCATGACATATTTAGAAATATTGACAAGTGGCAATATGCCTAAATCAGCAATAAGCAACTCTGTTTGCAGTTTAGGAAAGATCCGGGAGGTCTCGCTCGTAATTTTAATCCAACGCTAAATGATATTATTTAGAATGGCATTGTTCAGGGGCCTCTTCATGGGGGAATTAAATCTGCTTTGCATAACTTGAGAAATTCTCCCCTCAGATATATCTTAGTGTTAAAATGTTCAAGCGACAAATTCTTTTTATTTTTAGCAGCACTAGTTGATAATTTTATTTTATTTTTAGCAGCACCAGTTGATAAAATAAAGGAATCGGCCCTCCATGTGAGCAGCATGCTAGCCCAGGATATGCTGTTCTTCGTGTTACTATACTGCCCTTTGTGTTAGATAACAAGAGTTATTTGAATAGATAAGAAATTAATGTGAAATATATGACCACTTGAAAATCAGAATAGCATGTATTTAGCATTTAGTCATAGTCACCCTTAAATTTTAAAAAGGACTTGCAACTGACGCCCATGACCTACATTTTTCCTGCCAACAACCATGCTAACTCTCCTGCAAGTATGCATATACATTTTGTTAAACAGCTGACAGTTTTCTTTAGGTTAAAAGTAGAAAACAGAGCATGCTGGTTGTTTTAAAGCTTTTCTCAAGCTGGCCATTGGACCGAACTTTTTCATCCTCAAGTCCACTGTGACAGCCAAGACAGTTGACCACTGTCGATTATCTCTAGATATTGGAAATTTGGTATTGCTCTTTCTCTTAAGTAAGACATATAGTTTGTTTTAAGAATTGAGGGGTTTCTTTGTGGTGCTGCACTTTCTAAATGTTTAATTAGAAATACACAAGGATCTAAAAATCAGGAAGAACATTTGGCAATCCCGCCATACATCTTATCTTAAGATTCACAGTTATCATCCTCAAGTCTACATAATAATAGATATCTTGCTTGAGAGAGTCTTGATAAAAGACCTCACCGGTTTACCTCAAGATAAGGTCAATTTGGTTTTGATCCTATTAAAGAAGGGCACATTTTGATCTTTCTGTGATTTGAGATATTTCGTTGTGGTGCTAAATTTTCTAGATGTTGGTACCATCATATTAATTAGCAAAAAAGCAGCTGATGGTGCCAGGGTGTTGCAGATAGGATCTATAAAGGAGATAACACATATAGACATTGCAAATTTTATGTCACCCTTAGCTTACACACTTTCGGTACCAATTTGGAATTATGTTTTTCAAGTTTACATTGTTCTCCAAAAATCATCTTCTTAAACATTTCCTCCTAACCACTCTGGATTTTTAATGCATTGCAATGAAACAAGCAGTACTGATAAAATATAAGATTAACCAGAGATAGACTTCACTGTCCATTTCACTATAAACTTCTATCTGCACAAACTATTATCTGCTAGCGAATGATAATGTAAGAGAGAAAGTACTTAAATTATTACAGCTAAAAATTCACAACATAGTACTGCATTTCTTTTACATCTCACTGAAACTACTTGTAATTCTCTCTGAGTATTTTAAAATGATTTTATTTTATATATATTTTGCATGGAATATTCATTACTTAAATGATATTAATTTTTGTATGTTTTTTTTTTGTGAAATTCTGTTTAAAGGGTTGAATCTAAAAATTTAATTCTATTTTCTAATGTTTCTATATGATTTAATAGACTAGTCACATTTGCACTTGGTAAAGGCAGAAAGAAAATTAAGAGTGCACAATCCTTTCAATGGAAAAGGGCATAAGAGAAAGGTATTCATGAGTTCGTTTTGTATGTTTTTTCTTTGAATTATGCTATTAGATGGCTGATTAATGAGAGCTGTTATGTTTGCAGACTCTGGCAGAGTTGAAGGAATTGTTTATTGGACTATCATTACAAAAGGAAGAGATGGAAAAGGTTTATTTCTGTCAATTTCTATTGCAAAAGTCATTAGATGTTAGAACCAAAGAATTGTTATTAAAATGACTATGCTCTTTTCAATAAGGGAAAGATTTGATTTTTGTTAAAAGTTAATTCTTACTATAAAAGTCGTTAAATTTCATAATAAAAAAAGTATTATTAAGACAATCTTTTTTAATCAGGAAAAGGAGAAGATACTTAACAGCTTTCAATCATTAATGAATGAAAATAAATTTTTGAAGCAGAAGGTAATTAATTTTGTTGTTTTATGTTAATATATAAAAGAATTATTAAAATTGATCTTAATAATAGAGTATTTCAGAATGTAATAGTAAGTAGAAGTTTTACTTTCTTTGTAATGAATTCATATTTTTATTTAATATTTTTTTATTGTTTCTCTCTTCTTCCAAGAATGGATCCTAACAAATGATCTTAGAAATATTCTTTTGTGTTACAGTTAAGACAACACCAACTTCCTACCCAGTCTCCAACAACTACCGAACTTAAAATCATTAAAGATGTCAATTAGACAAGATGCATTAGAGTCATCTTCACATGCTTTTGCTCTACCAGATTTAAACATCCCTGTGGAAAATGTTGAAGATTTGTCTAATAATATGTCCATTGATGTTGACAATGATCTAGTTCAGGTAGATAGTAAAACCATAGTTGCAGCCATGGCACGGAAATATAGAATGGAGTGTCAACCATAGTTGCAGCCATGGCACGGAAATATAGAATGGAGTGTCTTAGATTGAAATCTATGAAAGCTCACCTGAAATGTCACTAACAATGACCATAGTTTGAAATGTATGGAAGGAAATTAACAAGCATTATTGGTGTGGGAAAAAATCAGTAATTGTAAAAATATGCTCTCTATTCGCCATTGAATATACAAATTTAATTAATTTCTTATAGAGGAATCTACTGCCTTGTAAATGAGTAATCAAATCATTTGTTCTGGCTTGCTAAACAATGGTGAATATTAAATGTGTAAATTTGTGTACTAATAAATATTTTTTCATAGCGTAGACTAGGTTTTTTAAAGTGGGCTAGCTGTTAAAGAAAATTGTTATTTAGACTTTGCCAATTTTAATCTTATTGTCAGTTTCTATCTACATGCAATTTACTATAGCATTCATTGAATGCAATTTGACTTTTCTAATTGATTCATCACAGATTTTCATTTTTATTTAGATCTATGTTTACAATAATTTTTTTATAATATCAAATATTTTAAAGTCTAAAGTTTTAAGTTTGTAATCTTTATTAACATGAGTATTAAAATTCTTATTGTAGTCAAAATTTCTAAATAACAATGAAAAATAATTTATATCAATTGATCACAATAAATAATTTTTATTCACTAAAAAATTAGACAAGATTATAGATCTCACCCATACATTCAAACTATACATCCTTATCCTTCAATATAGAACTTCAGCAAAAATCTTTGCAGCACCTTACTTCATAGTTGAAAGATTTTGTTCTGATTTTCGATTTTGGGTCACACCACTTTCACAATTTACAATAATATAGGTGTAGCAAGGTCTAAATTAAGACTTGGGAATTTATTTTGTAATAAGATTCACAATACAAGCTTAAAAACAAGCATGATAGTAATATTAGTATAATCAATCCACTTTATTTTATTTTGCTAGTTACTCATTCAAATATTCATTTTCTCATTTTCAAAATTAATATTTGTATTATCAAACATTAAAAGTTAGTTTGATTGAATTGTAGTGATGTAATTTCTCTTGGTCTTAATTCTAAATCAATGCCACATGCATTGTTTGATCAAAACACAAGGTGAAGCCTACATGGTAATCAATTTTTAGTTCATATTAATGTTCTTGATTAATAAAATATCAATATATGAATATTTCATTTCAAGGTTCTGTTACCTGATTTTTAGCTTTAAGTTGAAATCAGGTAACTTAGTGTTTATTCTTTTGTGTTTTCATTTAAACATTAAAAGATACATTATATTCTGCTAAGTTCATCAATATGCATGAAAGAGATTCTCAAAAATAGATTGCATTTTATTCCAGTGTTGCAATTACAAACAAATAAGAAAGAGAACCAATATGTATTGCAAATGTGATCTTTATTGATAATCATGAGTGTATAAATGTCCCTCACAAGCCAAGGGACTAGCTATCCCAATGCTTATAAAGAAGAGATTATACACATATAGATAACGAAAGTAAATTGCATATAACATGAAAAGGGACCCATCATTGCCTGGTGGAATGATGAATCTCGTTGGCTTGGCCTTGCATCATCTTGATGCTTCCCGCTGCTCTATTTCTGTTTGACACCCTCCTCGCTACTCCTAGGTTTTCTGCATTTGATAAAAATAGTGTTGTTAGAGCAATGAAAGATCCCTAATAAAAATTATATGAAAAACATCCATAAACATGTAATCTAATGTCTACAAGCATTAAAATATCAGCATACCTTAAGTGTCTCTGAAAACAAGAAAGGAGTGATCAAACACACCTATGATATGCTTTGTTTATCTAATAGTTTGTTCCTTGTGCAGATTTAGGACAAGTCTTGTTACTGTTTTGATTCAGCTAATTACATCATGTGGGGTAAATGTGGCTCCCACGAGGGTAGAACTCAGCATGCTTCCCTTTGATGTTTTAAGAGGGATAGGAAATTGAGCAACTTGATCAAATCAATGATAGACATGTTATTAATGCATTAAATCAATATGGAATCACACCATATGATCAACTTTCATTATCAGATTCAAAAGATGCATCACATAATTTGATTTGTCAAGAGTTCATACTTCATCTTTTCGAAATGAATCAATCATATGGCTGCCATCATGTCAAAAGGAAGGTACATTTTGTTGGACATGTCTTTCAATCATATTAAGTGGATCAATGATCCATTTTATTAAATGAAGTAAATGATTTCAGAGATGCATAAAGTTCAATTATGCATCTCTTAAAATAATGAAGGAGAAATCAAGGCATGTATGAAGCCATCATGAGGCAGCAAGAAGGAACATTTCAAGGAACAGTCTAACTCATCCCACCTCAATCCTATTCGATAGCCACACATCACATTGGATGCTAAGCTTTCAGGTCACCAACATAGGTGACATATGTGTGCCCACTAAGATTAAAGTGAGGAGATGGTGTTTGTTTGTTGCACACGTTCAAAAGGACTGAAATGTTGTGAAGACCAAGTAACAAACTTGTCAGGCAGCAAGCAGTTGTGATGGAAACCATGAAGATTGGGGCAGTCCTAAAGGAGAATACATGCTACATCTCATAGTGGGACAACAACAATGATCTACATTACTAGGACAACGAGAATCAATGGGAAATAACAATCTTGTGTGGCAAGAGTCAATAACAAAGTAAAGCAAAAGAGCATGGTGAAAGACACAACGAAGTCTACATGAACTCAAGGGAGTATACACTATTCACATTGAACCAAATCAATGGTCATTCACTCAAAAAAGGCATGGGATAGCCACTTCATGCTACAGGACAACAAGGTCCAACAAAGAAATGTAGGTATGTGTAGGATCATGATGGGCCAAAAAGTGGCAATATGATGGGTATGTGGCTGACGACTATTTTTTCACCCAAAATTGATGAAACGAAAAGGGTTTTTAAAGGAGATTCTCAGATTTCCACCAATATAAATTATGCTCTACTTTGAATTTAATAAGTAATTATTATTCATTTTCTTTTCAAATTATGACTAAAGTTCCTAATTGATAGGATGGTGAAAAACATCTATAAGCTTTCAAATGGTATCACATTTTTTGAATCCAAAACATGCGTCACATTCTATGCTTCACATACTTGAGATGCGAGGCCAATTTGAGGATGTGAATGATTTCAGTGCCTTGGTTCTGCAACTAAATTTAATTCAATTACCAAGCATGTGAATGGCTTCTAGTGCATGATTCTACAATTACTAGATTGAATTCAACCAAATATTGAAGTTGGATTCATCTACTACTGGATAGAATGAGAGATAAAAGGTGCATACCAAATATCATATCCTACATTTCTCTTCTGAAATACCTTAGAACTGAGGTAAAATCTGGTTTTTTATTCAAAAATCAAAAGACCCACTTCTGTTGTGTCAAAATTGCAAATCTGAGAGGTGGGGAAAAGCCTAGTTTTATTAACACATGGAAAAACCCATATGGGTTTGAGATTAAAATGCTAATGCGAGACATTAAACAATGGAGAACATTCTATAGAAAACACCTGAGATCCCTAATGCAATCTTTCAGGTCATGGCAAAAATATTGGTTTTCTTCTTCAAAGAACACAAAACCCATCAGGGTTGTTTAAAAATCTGCAAATATAAGAGTTTCAATGGAAACCTTTCTCAAAATATCATTTAAAAAGAAATACCATGGAAAACTAGTACCTCCTTCATGGTGAGCTTTGAAGGGGGTTTTCTCTTCTTCACAATGTGATTCTTCTTTTGTCAAAAGCAAACAAAACCCACCTGGGGTTTGAAAGAAATTGCAAATACAAAAGTATTTTCGAAACTATCATGGAGTTTTGAACAACAAACAAAGGTATGTCAAAACCCTAGGCTATTCTTAATGGTCGCTGCCAGAAGTTCAAAATTTCTTCATGAAACAACAAAATACATTGGGGTTTCTTCATTTAACTTCAAATGCAAAAGAAAATAAACATTTGTTTCTTTATTTTCAAGTATGAAAGCTCAAAATGAGCTCTATTTGTTGAAAAATCCAAAGAGAATGGGTCAATTAAAGCTTACCTAAGCTTTTATTCATTTTCCTTTATTTATACAAGCTTTTGTCACATGATAAAGCTTTCAATTGAGCTTCAAGAAGTCACAATGGTGGCTAGAAACAGAGGAATAATCATAGAGAAGAGTAAAACAATACAAAATGATAGAAATTTGTCATGGCGCAACTTTTTAGCATAAAATGGCCTTGAAAAATTGATAAGATACAAATTTTTGTTCAAAAATCAATTACAATAATTATTACGTAGATTTCATCAATGTTTGGCCCAAAAACTAGTCAGAAACCATTTTCCAATGCTCTCTCCAAAATCCTATAGCAGTAGAAGTCTTCTCAAGAAGGCTCGATAGCAAATGAGGGATTTTTTCACTTTTCCCCATGTTTTGTTGTTTAGGGTTTGAACCCTTTGGAGGCCGATGGGAATTTTTTCCCTTGTTTTTAAAAAAATGAAACACATTTTAATGTTTTATGATTGCCAAATGGTAAGTTCATGCCTTAGGATTTTTTCCTTAGGTTTCATTTTTACACTTAGACTTTTCTTTTCCTTGAGTTCACATGACTTAGACTTTCTACCTTATAATTTTCTATTGCCATTTGAAAATGAAAATTCTTCCAAGACTTGTGGAGCTACCTTGTTTCCTCGCATGGGCCGAATGATTTTTCTTTTATTTTTCTTTGAAAATCAGAGCTTTGACCAGGTGATAATCATAAGCCACTTATGGCTTTGAAAATGCAAAAATGATGTGTGAGCTAAATCCAATGCCTTGGAGGAGTTATTATTTTGGCTTGAATTCTTTTACAAGAATTTGATTATATCATTTTTTTTGCATTAGTTATCTTGTAAAACATTATTTAAGTGATTTTCAAATCTCATGTGCAAGGTATTGATGTATTTCAAGGAGGGTGGTGTAGTTTATTATATTTTTCATTTTGAAATGTAAAATAGTTTGGTTAAGTGATGTTATTATGAATCACTTAATCAAATTATTGTTTTAAATGCAAAATAGAGTCTTGTGTTTTCAAAACACACAAGTAGCATGGGTCAAGGCTGTGGGAGACAAAATTATGACTGGAAAACATGAGGAGAGTGTGTGAGCTTGTTTTGATTGTTTTAGAGGTTGTTTTGTCACACCTTCAGTGTGACCTTGGACTTAGCTTGACTTTTCTATATTTGGAGGACCTTTTGAAGGTGTTTTGGAAGCTTCCATTTTGGCTTTTGTGCTTCATAGGACTAGAACTTTCTAAATGGACATGTGTGAGAGGAGTTGGTTATTTTTTCTTAAGTAACTTCAATGTTTGCTATTGGAGGAGTTCTTTCTTTCCAACAGAGTGATAGCTTGGTTTTGGAGTTATTTTTTAGCAGTAGTAGTATTATAACTTAGATGACTTGTGATATAGTGAGTACTTTGAATCAATAAAATAGAACATTTACCTTCTTATTTCATGTTTTATGGTGTGTTGTTAGTGATTGATCAGATTGTTTGTGAAATTTACCTTTCCTTGCAACCTTGTCTCATGTTTAAGCATCTATGTAGCAAAAAATACATTCTTACAGGTTATAAGCTGTGTTAGTTCATGCAAGTGCTGTTAGTTGTGAGATTTTGTTTTCCTTCTAAGATTCTTGTTAAAAAAACCCTCCTTATAAATTAATTATGTGAAATGCATGTGGAAATGAGTTGTGTGAACAAGGTTTTATGACATTATTTTGAATGTGATAGGTTGTTTATAGGTCTTAGTCAATTTTTGGTGTATCTCCTTAGGTAGTTTCAGTTAAATTTTCATTTTTATACATCTTTTACCTCTTTTCTTCATAAATCATTAGTTAGGTGACATCAAAAGGGGAGCTAGCCCATAATCTGGAGGTCTGCTTTCAAAGTAGGACACCCACAACCTGAAAGTAGTCCCATGTTACATCCAAACCTGTTGAGTTCTTTCACATCTTGGCATAAGGGGTGTAGATTTGGATCACTAAAAGGTCCCTTAAAATATGATTGTGAAATTAGGCTTTCTAAAATGTATATCAATTTGGGGTTTCCCTTTACCTAAAAAACTTGTTTGGCTTTTCTATTTATCTATTTCTTTTTTTTCCCCTGGAAAAAATGCATAATATCGTATTAAAATAAGATATTACATATTGTAGAAGTTGAAGAAAACTTTACAGGTGAAAAATAGGAAGTAAACAAATACAAAGGTGCTACCAGAAAAAGTCAACAACCAATAGAGAAATCCCACAAAGAAAATGGACAAAGAAACTAAAGGCAACCACCAAAAAAATAAAGAGAGCACTCCAAAGAATGTTGAAAGCAAGTAGGAAGCAAGAAAGAAAATAGTGAACAAGAAGAATGAGAAAATCCACAAAAGAAAACTGGACAAGAGCATCATGAATGATTAGTCACAGAGAGGTTATAATGTTGCAAGATAGAACCCGCCAAGTGTTCAGTTGGTTCCCATCTATCCGCAGTCAAAAGTAAACCTGCCTTTGAAAGTGTATCTTCCTCCAAATAGAATTCCCTGTAAACATGTGTGAAGGATATATGGACAAAGCTAAACCTCAACCTATCAATCAAAGCTTTAATAGGCATGAGTATGATATTTTCAATACGATAGATCCCCTTTATCCATTTGATGATGACCTCATAATCACCAAAAACTTGTAATTGATCCATCCTTCTCTTTTATAGTATAGATATTAGGATTGATTAACCTTTAAATAAAAAAAATATAGGGTTTTTATGATATTGATTTTGTTGCAATAGATTTGCAAGCCATAACACTACACAACAAGCCAGTGGGTTCCTAGTTGACTAACTTGGGGCTCCTATGAGGGTTTTATGCTTAGAAGCATGAGAAATGGATCATAATCACATATATATAAGGGTAACAAACACTAAAATGAGTACAAAACATAGAGGGAGAAGTTAAAAATATATACAATTTTATAATTTTGGCCACCATTTTAGTGTTCTTGGAAAATATATTGAATTAAGAATGCTAAAAGTAAATGAATATTATATTTAAAATAAGTGATATAAAGCATCATACGATTTATATTTTTACCTCATTTTTTCTCTTTCTCTTCTATTTGTCTTTCACTCAAGCATCCTCCAATGCACACATAAAAAGAACTTAGTCTTGGTACAAATATTTAGAAGAAAATATCACACACTATAAAAATATCATTTATTGTCGAATACCTGATAAGAGAAAGAATGAGAGATACATAGAGGATCATCTAGAGTGGAAATAAAGAGAAGAGGTCATGACAGATCCAAGATAGAAAGATGGATATTGTTTTCAAGGAGTCACCTTGCACTAAATGCTAGAGCTTTGATGGAGCCACCATATTTTTTCTTGGAAGTTTGTTGTTCTATTAATCTACATAGAGTTCATGAGTGATAAAATCCATGAGATTGCTTGAGATCATGTTAACAAGTTTTATCATAGATAGGTAAAAAGTGTAATAAGTTTAATACAATATGGGTGTCAAAGTTAGGTGTTGCATATGCAATGAAGGTGTGTTATAACTATAGTATTTCCATGGTGCCAATTGTGAGATGTTCGATAATAATTTTCTAACTGAAGTGTTGTAAATTGTCACCCTTGACAATTTCACACTACCTTGACACCCTATTTTTCCTATAACTTGTATAATAATAATAATTTAACAATTTCAAGGCTAGATTAATAAAATATATTTAATTCTTTGGAATTCTTATAAATTTGGTCTAAAAAGTGTCAAATAATGTTGTCATTGTTGGACTATGTCACTATTTTTGGACTAACTCATCATTGCCCAAAAAGAAAATTTATGAATGTCCTAAATGTGATATTGCTATCAGGATTCAACCATCTAGTTTTATTAGTCAAACTCATTGACCCATGTTTCACAAGTAGTGGTTCACAAGAATCCATCTCTCTTGATATTGAATGGTCCACTTAGCACTCATTGCATCTAGGTTATGCTCACAGAGGTGAAGCATTGGACCTTCCCAAGAGGTCACCCATCCCAATACTACTCCAACTCAAGCACACTTAACCACAAAGTTTTCTCCAAGGTTAAGTTCACTTAGCTTGTGACCCCATTTGCTTGTTTGCATGCTAATTGGGATTAACCTTGGGGGAAACTTTGTGGTTAAGCATGCTTGAGCTGGATTACTACTAGGATATGTGACCTCTCAGGAAGGCCCATTGCTTCACCTCTGTGAGCATCACCTATATGCAATGAGTTCTAAGTGGACCATTCAATATCATGAGAGATGGATTCTTGTGAACCACTACTCATAAAACATGGGTCAATGAGTTTGACTCATAAAACTACAGGGTTGAATCTTGATAGCAATATCACAATTTGACACAAGCTTTGGAAAATACCTCCTACTTATTAATGTCCTAAATTTCAATAAGTGGGCTTTTATGATTTGAAAATGACCCCAAGTCGGCCCCTACCCAAAAGGATTAATTGAATGCATATTTAAACATGTTTTCCTCTCATTTTGAGCATCAAGGAAGTACTTTATGAAAGGAGGAATTTTGGAGCAAATTGAAGATCCTAAAATCAGTCAAGAATAAATTTATGATCATTATTGCAACATTATTTTAAGTCAAGCATCAGGTCACTAATTCATCATGTTTTTATGTAAGTCTATTCATTTTTTATTATCATTTTGTTTGTGATATCTAACCTGTGTAATTCTTCAAGCGAATCAAGCAAACAACAATAAATCCTTGAGGAGATGTGTATGACTTCAATCCTTCAAGGAAGCCATTTTTGAGTGGTGAGTTTCAACCCATTTTTAATTCATCATTCATTTGTCATCTAGCCTCTATCCCTCAAAAGGATGAGCTATCTATCATTGGCATTGCCATTGTAGAGGTGGGACCACCCACATAGGGTTTGACTGAGGAAAGCTCCTATATGGCACAACCATTCTCTCTTTGAATGTGAAAGTTGTAGATATGAAGAAGATTGGGAGAAGTTTGAAGGTCAATTATTCATTATTGCATTCCAAACCTACAACTTGACAACACACCAAAACTCAGTTATATGGGCAACCGACAAAGATTCGATATTAAAACATGAAGGAAAAGAAGGATTTTATTTGGATCTAGAGGACTATTAAATCAAATTTAAAATTCAATCACAATGACACTGTCACCCTTGGCTACTTCGTCAAAGAAAATCAATCTCAAATTTGAACAATAGGTGTACAATACTCTACTCTGTCTGATTTCAAAGTCTGAATTTCTTTGTGACTTTTCATATCTACTACTTTTGCATTAGAATAGGTTATTTACATCATTAGCCTCGTCAAATCATTACATTTCTTTCCAAAATCCATCCCAATTTTGGTCAAGAGTAGGTTGACACACCTTTCAAGTTGTAAGTCAATCTTATACCTTATTCAAATCCATCAACCCCCTACCTCAAATTTTAAATGAAATACATTAGAAAAAGTGTCTAAGCTTTAGAGTAAAATCCTAGGGAATACCTTCTTTTTCTTTATTTCACTAGCACCACATAATGATTCGAGAGAGGTGAGGAAAAATTTATGATAGTTAGGTGCGCATGTAGTAATGCTAGAATGCTCGTAATGACAAATGAGGACATTTATTTATTCTAAGAGTTGTTTAAAGGTATTGTGAGTAATTAGAAAGTTTGTCTCCACTTCCACAAGTCATGATTTTTTTTTTCTATAATGTAGGAAGGCATGTACATATTCACATGTTATGATTCAAAATATTTTGACTAAATAATTTTGTCACTATTAGGAAGATGTTGTAGTCATCCATTAATACATCTTATTTGGAATTATCAATATTTTGACATCATTGTACGATCATGATATGTTTATGTGAAGGTTGGTGTTAGAACTTAGGACTAAACCCTAGTTGAGTATGAACTCAACACCCATATGGCACTGTCACCAACAAACTTGGTTGTCCTTGAACATTTATCATCGTTGATACCTACTCCATCAACCATCATGTAGCAAACTATGTTTAGCAATCCACAAATGTATCCTATGCTACACAAACATCACCTAGGGTTTGATGTAATGAATGCTTTGAATACCCCTTGAAATATCAACATAAGATTATAGTACTCTTATTCTCAACCTGTAGTGAAGAATCATTTAAAATATGGACTATTATCAAGACTTGAACTAGATTGATGTTGATGGTGAAAATAACCTTATCACTCATAGTCATCTGAAAATCACTGATATACACAATGACAATAACATTATTCATACCCACTTCTACTTGGAATGAAGTCATATCAACATTAACCTGCACACACATCAATATACATCTTCCTCCCTACTGCCTTTTTCAGACCTTGGGTCTCAAAACTTGATATCTTGAAAACACTTGCAAAAGGTTACATTTGCAAGGATTTAAAATTCAAAATCTCTTATTACATATTGTTGCCTCTTCATGATGTCCATATAATAGAGTTCTAAAGGGAAACTTCTCAAATTAAAAATGCATACAAACACAAAAGAAACCTTGTCCTATGGGTATAAGGATAAGAGAACTCAAATAGATTAAAATCACCTTGATATATGCAAGTACATGAAGTAAGAACACTCCCTTTTCTTTCTACAACTTAGAAATGGAACAACACCAAGAAGATGGAAAAACGTAGAAAAGAGGCAAAGGAGGCAACCAACCTTGCAAATAAATTTTGGAGATAATCAAAAACATTGATCGAAAGCTACTCCATGATGTTAGTTTAATGAAACTCATGAAATACACCAAAAACACTGAGAACTTCCTTTGTGATGCAACAAACAACAGTAATGGTGTCCATTTAGGAATGGTAAAAGTAGTAACCAAGGGGTTTCCTTTTCAAAAAATGAATCTTTCCTTCATAGCTCATGTAGTTTCTAGATTTTTGGCCTAAGAACAAGTAAAACTCCTTGTTTGCAAAGAAACGTACGTGAGTTTCCCTCTTTACTTCAAAAATAATAGTTTTAATTTGATCTACTTGCCCAAATTCATGTGGATTCTGATTAAAAAAAATGCCTTTTATAATGTTTTGTTATAAAAATATTACCCCTTTTTACTTGTACAAATTATATCTTAAGACTTAAAACCCCCATAAAAAATGAAGTGGGTTAAATGAAATAAAATTTAATATAAAACCCATTGACTATACAAACTTAGGGGTTTTTGACCAAATGACTTAAACTTGGGAAAAAACTAAAAACTTTGCAAAAAAGAAGACTTTATGACAACATAAGATAATGATCAAGATTTGCAAAACAAAAATTAGGCTCAGACTTGATTTGGATTACATTTTTTGCCGACATCACAGGTGTGTTTTCTTGCTAAACATAAAATACCAGCAACCTATTGATATCCATTGGGAAGAGGAGTCAAACTAGCCTTCAAATAGCTCTAGGACAGACTTGTAATCCATTTGAACAATGAAAAAAACCTTTGAGAAGACAACAAACTTGTGCACTAGCATTTAGAGAAAGAAAAACTAAACTAAAAAATTGGTGCAAAAACACCTTATTTGAAAGAAAAACCTACTCTATCCTACTCTACTAGCAAAGATGATGCTCAAACAAACCCATTAACTGGCTTTGTAAAATAACTCCCTTTTCTAGCCAATAAAGGATACATTACATGCTTATGAACTAGTGATAAGAGATGAGAAACAAGAATACACCCCACAAACTATTGCAATGCCTCTTGAAGAACATAACGAAACTCACTCACCCTTTGAATCTGACCAAACATACCACTGATTTGGTATGAATGGAGTAGTTGGGTCTATTGCTCTTTAATTGCAATTTCATCTTTTGGTACACTCATAACCTAAGGTATCTTGTTAAAATCCTCCTTAGATAAATCTCTTGTTGCAAGTATGAAGGTGTTGTCAATGATGATAGTAGTGCAGTGGTTGAGAAGAGATTGTTTCTTTGAAAAGATTCTATTTATGGTTCAGATGTCGAGGATACTAAGAAAATTGATAAAATAAGGAGACATGGTGTTTTAGAGGTTTTTTGGTTTTGCTTCACATTTATTTTGGGTTGAAGATCTACTTTTTTTGTTTGGATACGTTGGTTAGAGCTATTCATAGTTTCTATATCCAAAATTTTGGCTTCTAGATCATTGGTCAGAGGAAGTTGTGTTTACTAGTATATGAATTGGTTTTGTAGTGTTGTGCACAGAGGTTTCTAGAAGAAATGTATTTTCTCCATATTTTGTCATCATTGTTTTTCAAGACTTGTGGTTCTGAAGGAGAGTTGATAGTGTTGTTCTCTTGCTTGTGTCAAGAGAATTCATGGTTTTTTGTATCGCAAAAAGGTCTTCTAAGTTATAGAGTATTGCAGTGTCTAGAAATGTTCTCTAGATAAATAGAATGTTTATAATCTTCAGGTGATATTTTTTTTTAAGGATTTTATTGGCTTCTAGGATATTCTTGCATCATTTTTAGGTGAAGTTTGTTGTCTAAAAGTTTTAGATTGTTCAAAGGAAGCATGTAATTCAAAGTTTAATGTGTTTTCATAAGTAATGGTCGATTTGGTGCTTACACTACATTCAAAGATGTTCAATTGTTAATAAAGGCATAGTATGGCATGTGAGAGTTGATTTAGGTTCCAATTAAGTTTTTTTTGGTCAACTTTTTTTTTCTTATCCACCACAGGAATGTTTAGAGCCAAGCTAATTTGAAATTGCAAAGTGGGAAGAATGTATAGCTGACCTTGGAGAAGGTTTTCAAGGTTGAGGATAGTAGAAGTATGAGTTGAGATGTTGAGGGTTTATAAGATAGAAAAGATAGACGTGTGCGATGCAAGTGATATGAATATTTGAAGAGTAGAGTGTGAGTTTGAGTAGAGAAGTGTGGAATTCAAAGTGTTGGACTTTTGAATGCAGTGAGCTAAGGGTGCCCGCAATCATTCAAACAAGACAATGAAGGTGTTGGAGCTTTTGTGGTGGATTCTCCATTGCATTGAGAAGTTTTTCTCTATGTAACATTTCTCTTCTATCTTCTTATTCTTTATGTGGCAGTGAGCCCGAGTTGTGAGCCTTTGTGGATAGTGTGTCCTATTCTGCCAGTGAGCCTTTGTACCATTTTTGAAATTACTTATATTATGAGCTAATCCTCACTATGGTTTTTCCCTCATTGGGTTTTCCACGTAAATTTGGTGTTCTCTTATGTGTGGTGTTGATTGTTTTAGTTTTTTTTATTTTCTTTTCATGTTTTATAATAGATTAAAGGTTTATTGAATGCTTGTGGATTTGATTATTGTTGATGGTTTTGATGTTTTAATTGGATACAACCGATTCACCCCCTTCTTAGTTTTCTTGTTCATTTAACAATTGGTATCAAAGAAAGAATCCTTGAAGAAAATATTAACAACTTGAGGTAGGTCTAGGATGGCGAACAAGATAGAAATCCCTAAGTTTGATGGCATGGACTATGCATTATGGAAGACAAAGATGGAAGGATATCTAGAATCCTTTGGATATGAGATTGAAAGGGAAATAAAGACTAAATATGTTGCACTTGTGAATGGTCTGAGCACAAGTGATGAGGTCAAGAAACATGAAATAAATGGTAAGGAAAGGTTTATTCTTGTGAATAGTCTCTCAAATTTTGAATTAGTAAAAGTTATGATTCTTAGTACTGCTAAAGAAGTTTGGGATAATCTAGAAATAATTTATGAAGGAGATGATAAGGTTAAAAAAGTGAAGTTGCAGAATATAAAAGCACAATTTGAGACCTTGTGAATTTTTGAAGATGAAACAATTACAAGTTATATGCAGAGGGTTGATGAGCTGGCAAGTGCGATGAGAGGTCTTGGTGCACAATTCAAAGAACCTAGAGTGGTAAAGAAATTTCTCACATCTCTTCCTAATTCTCATAGTGAAAAGGTATCTGCTATTGAGGAAGTTGCAAATTTTAATACTTATTCTAGACATTAGTTGTTGGGTACACTAACTTCATTAGAAATGAGAAAACATGGTTGGAAAAAATGGTACAAAAGTGGAGACTACTTTCAAGGCTAGAAAATTAGAAAAGGTTGAAGATTCAGACAAAGATGATCTTGAAGATGTGGAAGCTAACTTTGTAAGAAGGTTGAGAAAGGGCAGCAATAATTACAAAAGTAAACTACCTTTTAAATGTTTTAGTTGTGGAAATATAGGTCACTATGCTTCAAGATGTCCAAATAGAGCTATGAACAATAAAATTCGGGAGAACAAAGGAAAGTTGATTAAGAGAAGTTACTATGTTAGAGAAGATGTTGCTATTTCTAATGATAAATTTGATTATGGAGATGATGATGAATTATTTTTCTTGGCTATAAAAGATGAATCTACTTCTACTAACAAGGAAAGTTGTGAGAAGGAAAGTGTTCTAAAAAAGAAGGATAAGATTGAAGGTAATTTGGCATCTGCTTTCCATGCTAGATAGGATAAAAACTATTGGGTTGTTGATAGTGGCTGCTCTAATCACATGATAGGAGACAAAAGCAAGTTTTTTAAATTTAAAAATTATAATGGAGGATTGGTTAAATTTGGAGATGATTCAGAAGCTAAGATTTGTGGAATAGGTTCAATCAGTTTTGATGGAAAGCATAATACTGAAGATGTTTAATATGTTAAAGGCTTAAGGAATTATCTTTTGAGCGTTGGAAAAATGTATAGAAAAGGATATAATTTGTGTTTCAGGATGATATATGTAAGATCAAAAAAGGATTTGGAACTGTGATTTTTGTCAGTAAAAGGATAGATGGAAATATCTATCAGCTCAATGGTGTTGATGATCATTGCTTTATGAATCAAATTAATGATAGTTGGTTATGGCATCAGAGGATGTGTCACATGAATTTTGATAATTTAGTTAGAATCAGTTCACTTTAAGTAGTAAGAGACCTACCTAGAATCACAAATCCTATCAATGTTGTTTGCAAAGATAGTCAATTCAGAAAACAAACAAGGAGTAGTTTCAAAGGAAAAGAGAAATTTGTTACCAGACTACTAAAATTACTACATATAGATATTTTTGGTCCTACTAGAGTGAGAAGTCTTCAAGGTGAGAGGTATTTCATGCTTTTGATTGATGATTAGTTTAGAATGACATGGGTTAATTTTCTTAGAGAAAAATATAAAGCTCTAGATAAATTTAAAGCATTTAAAGCTATGGTTGAGAATGAAATGGATTTGAAGATTAAATGTTTGAGGTTTGATACAGGTGGAGAATTCACCTCCGATGAGTTTAACATGTTTTGTGAAGTTCATGGAATAAAGAGGCACTTGTCTACCCCTAGAACTCCTTTACAGAATGGAGTTGTTGAAAGGAAAAACATAATTGCTCAAGAAGTTGCAAGGACTATGATGAAAGAAGCTAAAATACTAAAATTATACTAGAGAGAAGTAATTCATACTATTCTTTACATACTTAACAGAGTTCAATCCAAAGCTAATAGCACAAAGACTCCTTGTGATTTGTGGTATGGAAGGATTCCTACTATTAAGTACTTTAGAGTATTTGGAAACAAATGCTATATCAAAAGAGACATGAACAAAACTTGGGAAAATTTGATGCAAGGTCTGATGAAGGTATCTTCCTTGGATATTCCACTAAAATAAAAGCTTACAAATGTTACAACAACATGCTAAGAAAGATTGTTGAGAGTGCAAATGTCAAGATTGATGAAAATTTGTAGAATTTAGTTGTTATAGATGGATGTGTCAGATGAACCTTCTTGAGAAGAAGAAGAAGAAGAAAAATATAAAGAAAAAGAAATGTTGGATGAAGAGGAAGAAACTCTGGAAAATACCCCTAAGACCTCGAAGTATGTGTAGAGAAATCATTCTGAAGAACCGATTATTGGAGAAAAAAGAAACGGTGTATCAATTGAAAAGAAAAAGAGTTGTTGAAGTCGAGGTAAATCTTTCCAAAATTGAACAAAAAATAGTGAATGAGGCATGCAAAGATGAATATTGGATGAAGGAAATGGAAGAAGAGTTGGAACAAACTGATAAAAATCATACTTGGGAAATGGCCCCTAGACTTGAATATAAGAATATAATTGGAACTAAGTGGGCATTCAGAAATGAGTTGAATGAGAATGGAGAAGTGGTAAGAAAAAAATCAAGACTTATGTGTAAGGGTTACTCACAAGTGGGTATGTGTAGGATCATCATGGAAAAAACAGGCCCTTAAGTGGCAAAAAAATCAGAAAAATTAGAGTTAGGCAACTTGACGTAAAAATTTGAATAAGTTATCTATATTTTTTTTTTAAATTTGTAAGAATAGAATCTGTAGCAAGTTGAATGTATTTTCTAAACTACTAGGTTTGTTTAGAAAATAAAAAATCTATTGGGTGAAAAATTGAAATTTCAATGCAGTAGTACTTAAATTTCAGGGAAAAAATAACAAGTAGGTGTTTGTCTGACTGCCCTAACCACATTAAAATGATAATATTTTTTTTATAATATTTTAGATATAAGTAGACGACTCATGTCCCGATGTGATGCATATTTTTTTATAATTTTTTCCAAGTAAATAATTAATTATAAATTTTTTATTACAAATTTTAAAAATATAAAAAAACTCATATGTGACCACCTTAACTTGGTCAAAACTTCATGAAATTCAATTTTTTTTTTTTAATCCTATAGTATGTGAAGCATAAAATGTGACGCATGTTTTGGATTCAAAAAATGTGATATTGTTTGAAAGTTATAGATGTTTTTCAATTAGTCTATCAATCATGGCTTTAGTCATAATTTGAATAAAAAATGAATAATAATTACTTATTAAATTCAAAGTAAAGCAAAATTTATATTGGTGGAAAGTGAGAATCTCCTTTAAAACCCCTTTTGTTTCATCAATTTTGGTTAAAAAAAAGTCATCGCCACATACCCATCATATTGCCACTTTTTGGCCCATCATGATCCTGCACATACCCAGGTAGAAGGAATAAAATTTGAAGAAACATTTTCCTCAGTAGCTAGAATGGAAGCAATCAAATTTTTTTTGGTATTTGCACCACATAAATACTTTAAATTTTATCAAATGCATGTGAAGTCTGCTTTCCTAAATGGAGAATTGGACATGAAGAAGTTTACATGGAACAACTGGAAGGATTTCAATTGTTAGATCAACTAGATATGGTTTGCAAATTGAAAAAGACATTATATGGATTAAAGCAAGCTCCCAGAGCTTGGTATGCAAGATTGGAAAAATATTTGACATAGCAAGAATTCAACAAGTGTACTGCAAATATTAATCTTTACTTTAAAGTTGAGGAAGATAAAATTTTGATAATGGTTGTGTATGTGGATGATATTATCTTTGGAGGAAATGAAGCTATGTGTAGGAAATTTTTAGAAGAGATGTAGAAAGAGATTGACATATCAATGTTTGGGGAGATGAATTTCTTCCTTGGACTACAAATCAATCAGACAGATAAATGCATTTTCATTTCACAATCAAAGTATGTTAAAGAGATGTTGAAGAAGTTTGGAATGGATGACACCAAAATAGTATATACTCCTATGGTTACTTGTTGCAAATTGAGCAAGGATGACAAATTATCTAAGGCTGATCAGAGCAAGTGCATATATATGGTTGGTGGACTACTATATATAACTATTGCTAGACCAGATATCATGCATGTAGTTTGTCTGGTGGATAGATTTCAAGAAGATCCTAAAGAGTCACATGTTGCCACAGTAAAAAGGATATTCAGATATTTAAAAGGTACTTTGGATTATGGCTTACGGTATCATAAGGATACTGATTTTACATTAAGTGCATACATAAATGTAGATCTAGTTAATTGAGAAAGTTGACACTTTGATTAATGCTACAGATTATCTTACGAAACCAATTCCTACAAATAAGTTTTCATGGTGTAGGAAGGCCATTGGCCTTGAGTCATGTACTTGATTTATAATTATTATTCCTTGTTTAGAATAATTGCAATGTATAATGTCAAGTGGGAGAATGTTGGAAATAGGATTCCATTTAATTGCAATCCTAAACATTATTTATTTCATGTATCTCCTAAGTCCTTGGAAAGTGTTCCCCAACACTAGGATTAGAAAGAGATTAATATTGAATGAATAACCATGTTAATTGACATTTGTAATTAATTATAAATGATAGGAGCATGTGAGGGCATTGATTATGAGTTCCTAAATAATAGGAGCACATGGGGCACCAACATGGAAGGTGGAACTCACCTTGAGTTTAGTTAACTATTTGGATAAAAAGATAACACTTTTGTAATGCATGTAAAGATCCTAGAAGTTAGGGATTGATGTTTACATGCATGAACTTCGGTTAAGTTCAGTTTAGTTCAGTTTAGATCAGTTCAATTTAGTTTAGTTCAGTTCAATTCAGTTTGGTATTACTTTAGTTCAGTTCAGCTCAGCTCAGTTATGGTTCAGTTATCTTCAGTTAGTTTTAGTTGAATGCTAGTTGACTTTAGCTAACTTGGAATGCATGACTAATGACTTAAGTTGCATAAGAGATAATAGGTGACTACTTTCAGTTAACAGGGGATGACCATTCTTGCATGAATGGTGGAGAGATATGTTTCAGTTAATAGAGAATGACTTGGACCCACCTTGGGTGCCCAAGTTGGCTTCTTGGAGTTAACAATTTTGCATGCTAAGATATTTCAAAAGGCTGAGTTAAGTGGGCCCATTCTTGGGTGCCAACTTTGAGGATAATATTTGAAGATATCTATGGAATCAAGGTTCAGTTATGACTTCAGTTTGGGATGCCCAAATGGATGAGGCACATGTTTTGACATTTTTCTTCATGATAGAACTCTACTTGCAAGAGATAGGCATTCCTTTTGTGAGAGGGATTGAGCTTTGTAATTGTAACTCTTTGGAGTTTACAAAGGTGATTATTGCCTATTTATCTCAAGCAAGTTGAAGAGAGTTATTATCAGTTTTATTGTAGGTTGTCAAGAAGATTTTTTGAAGGAAAAAGAAGCATCTCAAGTAAGGATTGGAATTATTGTAATCTTATTCTAAGATTAAATAATACATTGATTCTTGGTGGAGTTTTTTCTGGAAAGGGTTTCTCCATGGTATATGTTGTGTATCTTCTAATATTCTATCTAATTCTTCTACAACCTTTTATCTTAATTCTACAAATGGTAAAATGAATTAATTAGATTAATCACCCACAAAGAATCTGTAACAAAGAATACATATTTAGATCAGCAATCACAAAATTTTACAAAGTATTAAGCTACTAAATCACCTCAATTTTCATCAAATAGAAATTGGGGAACTTGTTCCAGACATCCAATTTCTTCTCTTTCAAACTCTCATACTCTATTTTAAGCTCGAAAGCATCTCTAGTAAGCACTTTTACCCTAAATTCTACCATCTTTAAATAATCATATTCATCGATCTTTGAATGGATGTAAATTCTCACATCCCTTGTATGCATTACACCACTTGGAACCCTAGAAAATGCACCTTCTTGATTTGTATCCATTGATTTGTATGGGTGCTTCTTGAACATAGGTCTTGGCCTCTCAAGCAAACAATAACTTGAGTATACATCTTAAACTTCTTCGAATTAGGGTTTGAAAGAAATTGATAAATACCTTTGGAATTCATCGATAGGTTTCAAACAAAACTTCAGAATTTCTTTAACACGTTTTTTCTTTTCTCCACTTAAAATGCTCAAACACAAATGACTTTTAGAATATGTAAATCGAATTATAAACCATTTTCCAAGGACCTAAAATGTGTAATAAATGCCATAGTTAAAAATATGTCAAAAAGATGTCAAGCCCTCTCTGTGATATCACATGCACTCCAAATCACTTTGCAATCTCTACAACATGATGTTTCAAATTGAATATTTCACCAAAATATCAAGCATATCATTCTACATATGTACCAGTATGTTGAAGACATCAAAATCTCACCTTTGGTGTAGGGCTGAAAAGTTTGTTGTTAAGAATCCCATTGAGCCAAATCTCTCTATCTAGTTTTTGGAGGAAATATCTATGAAGACTAAAATCTAAACTACATTAACAAACTAACACATGAAAATATAAGCAATATGAACATGAAATCTATTCCTAAACTACTCAAGCCATCATCCCATAGGGGGATTGGTGCTACTTTGATGTGGAAAGTAGCCCTTTCCCAACCCCTTTTGATAAGCTTCTTGATCTTGATAAGAAGATGCAAAGATGACTTTGATGCAAAATGATAATAACAACAAGCTAAGATGGGATGAAAATGCAACTGATGAGTGCCTATAGTGCAAATACTAAGATTGTGGATGGATTGTGGAGTAGAAGTGCCTTGTATTTGTAGCTTGAAGGTTTGAAAGGAGAGATGGGAGGAATGTGGGACTAAAGAAGATCCAATGATATTGTGAAAATTATCACATGGATAGTGGAGGAATGTGGAGCACATTTTGGAGAATGTACATGGTTAATGCATGTAGTTGAGGATTTGAGAGGTGTAAGAGAGATTAATGCACTTATAAGAGGCATTAAATGAATATGGTTGAGATGTTTTGGAGGGAAATGGTTTGGACAAGAAAGTCAAATAAGTGGAGTAAATGAAGGAATATTCTCAAAGAATATTCCTTGGTGAGGGAAAATAAGGTATTAGTTAATTAAAGAAATTTATTTTCATGTGCAAGTGGGCGGGTTAGTCAGGGGTTTAGGTTTGACCTAGGTTGAGTCAAAAGCTAGAGAAATGACGGATTAGTATTAGGAGTTAATTAATTTAGGATTAATTAACTTAGATGAAATTAGTTGATTTATGACATTTAATTTAAATGTTTGGGTTTATTTAAATCAAATGAAAGGATGTTCGAACATTAGGATTTTAATTAAATATATTGATTTATTTAATTAGAAGAGATGACATTAGTTAGCAGAAAGTGAATTAATCAAATTTACTTAATTACTTGACTAATAGTAGAGGTAATGTTAATTTGAGTGTCTACATTTTTCCCCTCTTTGAAGTAGCGTACCCGCTACTTTGCTTCAAAGAATGATGTTACCGAGATCGAAATTCAAAAATTTCCTAATTTTTTCGGATGCCCCATTGTTACCCTAGCAGAAAGAATTATGCTGGTACATTGCCCCCTCAAGAGGTCGGGAAAAAAGTTCAATTTTAGGGTCAATCTCGTGACAAAGAGGTTCAAAATGGATGTATGGATGGTTAGGCTAACAGATATATATTATGATGATGATGCAAATGAGATGTTTTTAAGATGCTTAAAATAACAAACATTATTATCCAAAAAACTTAAATGATGATGCAATGCATGTGAGATGGATGAGATGGATGATTTTTTCTTATGATGAGGATATGTATGAGTATGCAAGATGAGTACGCTAATGTTTTATGAATGCATGATGGATCCATGTCATGATAGCATGTTATTGTGAAAGAGGATAGAAGAATGAGAGGGAACAAGAAGATTCAGAAGCCCAACAAGTCTATGAGTTGTCGACACTTTATTAGATATGATGATGAATGATGATGATTTATTGCTTATCTAGGGATTAGGGATGTAAAGAGCATAAATTTCCTTATTTTTGATCACACACATAGATATGATGCATCAAGGTATAGAAAACTAGGATGGCATTGTATCTAGTGAGATGGACTTTGACTCAATAATCAGATAGGAGTATCCTTGTTCACACCCGACATACAAAACCTTATTAGGATGTACTTCAAACATTTCAAACATCTTGAATGAAAATATAGAAAGGAAAAACCTTCCCATGTAGTATTCAATAAGACATCCAAAACACCCTCCCTACAAACCAAACAAAGTAAGCATGACCAAGGTCATATTGCAACAATATCCAACAAGCACAACAGACAAAAGATAATGATCAATGCCCCATTCCTTTCTCTCTAAATCATTTTGATTAGACATCATCGATAGGTCATTGGAATAAGGTAAATAAAAAAGAATAGATCAAGTACACAAATAAGCCAATGTTCCTCATACCTTTAGCCATAGGGATGTGTTTTTCTTAGGATAAGTTTCCAAAGTGATTTCCAAATATAATGCCCATAGTAGGAAGGATGCATCCTAGGATATGTTAGTGGATGGTGGCAAGTTGTTTAGGTTGTTTGAAAGGTTGTTGATATAAGGTCAATTGACATGTTTGTGAATGATCAAAAGTTTTATTTTTCATTTAAAAGTTTGTTGTTTTGATTTTGATTTTGTGTTTGAAGTTTTCTTTTGTTGATTGTTGTGGTTGTTTCTATTTGTATTGCCAAAGGATGAAAGTGACGATTGATTTATTATGTATGAGATTATTTTGGGTGAAAGTGAAATGGGACAAATGGATTTTTTCAAATATTTGGATGTTTTTGAAATGTTATGAGGTTGTTTGTTTGGATTTTCAGGTTATTTAAATGTTTTTGTGTTTTTGTGTCTCGGGGGCTAATCAAATATTAGCCTTGCCTACGTTTAAGCTTAGAGATGACGTAGTTCGAATACCATGTTTTGGACATATTTTTGACTCTTATGTGTGTTTGGGGATTTTGATATGTTCTGAATGTTTTTGGATTTTCACATGTTTTTTTGAATGTTTTTGGATTTTTCACATGATTTCAACTATTTGGATATGGATATGTGTAATGATATCAATGATTTGTTTTGGGATTTTGTTGAAAACCAAGCTAGGGTTGATTGATCGGATTGATGGATTGATGATGATAACATTGTTAAGGATACACAACAATGCAAGGATAGTGTTAAGAAACACAAGGATTAGGATGGATATCCCAAGATGAGGATGAATTGATTGGATTTGATTGGATTTGATTGATGATGATAACATTGTTGAGGATACACAACAATGCAAGGATAGTGTTAAGCAACAAAAGGATTGGAAAGGATATCCCAAGATGATAATGGATTGATTGGATTTGATTGATCAAGACTGATCAAGCTCATTTTGGAACAAAATTGGTTTGAATGATTTGATGTGATGCTTAAGTGTAAATTAGATGTGATTGATATTGATTGTTTGGATTGATATTTTATGAAAGATAAAACTTGATAAGGAACATCTTCTTGTAAAAATATGCCATGGGTTTGTGATTAGGATTTTTTTTGGTTCACAAATGCTTTGACCAATTTTTTTTATGTTTGCCTATGTTCGGATCACCATGCATAAGTTGGAAGAGATAGATCAAAATTTAGTCTCAAAGGAAGATGTAAATATCCGCCCCTAGTGTCTAGCAATGTATGGAATTCCATTGGTGGATGCTTGGATGGATTTATGGATTGAGTGATATGGTAAGCACACAAAGGATGCCAAGGATTATCTTGTGATAAGGTTCTCAAATAGAGAATGCTCATTTGGATAGTGCTTCATGGCTGAGATAATGTTGGGTAGGATAGGATCAATGAAATTGACCCATGTCAAGATGCTTACCATAAGCAAGTGTAAAGTGTGCACCAAACTTTGTCAAGATCAAGATAATTTGGATGATGGATGCAAATGGATGAAAATGGGTTGGATAAATGGTTAATGGATGAATGGTTTTATTATGGATAAGATGGATGGAATGTTGGATTTATTATGGATGGAATATTGGATTTATTATGGATGGGATGAGATGCTTTCATTTGAATAGATCCATATGACAATCGATTCTACTCATGATTCATTTTTTCTAGGTTTTCATCATGGTACCTGCCTAGAGCGCCGCCCATGCAATTTTCATTGGAGGATGATTTTATTTTTTTATTTTTTCTGAAAGATTTTAAGCTCATGTTGAACCGACTTGTGGTGTTGATGTAGATACTTCTATCATAATGTGCCATCGATATCCTACTTGAAGAAGCTTCTTTGCCAAGATACGTGCACTTGAATACAAATTTTGAGATTCTTGATCTACTTTGTTGATACTAGAGTTAACTCTATCTTTATGCACACATCACAATAGAATTCCTTCTGAATCCTTATGATGAAGGGTTGCTACCAATACATGGCCAATGTAAGAATTGGATATCATGCATGTAGGATTGGATAGTGGAGTGTTTTTAGGAATAAGAGATGGATTGGTTGATAGATTGGAACCTTTGGCTTTCCAAACTTGGGAAGATGAGCAACGATGGGTGGATATGGAAGTGTGCATGGAATTAGGAAGAAATGCTTGATATACTTTGTATGTCGCTTGGGAAGTCTGCTTTTGTATTTTTGGACGTCTTTGATTTATACATTTCCCTTTTTAATTTTTCCCCATAGTTTCTTTGACTAATAGTGTTTGATATAGATACTCTTTCTTTTTATTTTTTGGTATCCATGTGTATTTGATTTGTCGATTATTCTTCCCAAATTATTTTTCTTTGATAAAGTTCTTTGTGCTTTGATTCAAATTTTTCTTTTGATGTTGGTCCCAATTCGTGGATTGGGTGATGGGTGGATGAATATTCATGACGTGCTTGGTTGTAGTATTGGCACTATTTCATCATAAGGATTCTTCATGCTCCCTATGTTGATGTTTGCACTAGATAAAATTGCCCCCAATATTATAGAGGTATCACTAATATTTTTAGATCCCTTAATTGTTGAATAACCAAGAACTTGATGCTTAGGATTTCCAATAATCTGCACTGGTTCTAAGATACCTTGTTCATGTAGGCCAAATCCTCTACCTCGATAATTCATTTGATGAAACATTTTATTTGTAATAGGATATGATTTACCTTGCAAACAAGGTGCTAATCCTTCTCTTCTCTATTGTGGATCTTCAAAGGTGATAAATTTTCCATTGATAAGATAGCTTTCACTAAAAAAGGTAAGTGATCCAAGTTTATAAGTGATAGAATCCCCCATAAGTGGGATAACTTCCTGATTCATATCTTTGGCTTGATCTTGTAAAATGTCAGATTTTAATGCTTCTTCAAGAGGTATTGATGATACACTGTCCACATAAAAGTATTCCTCATGATTGATTTTTGATATGCCTTCATAGGATGTTTTTTATTCAAAACTTCTCTAGAGGCCTTCTTCATGACCCATTTCTGATATGTCTCTAGATTTTTCTATATCTTGATCATTTTATAAATGTTAAGAGTAGGAGGATCTTGTTCCTTGGTAATGATATCAAGAGTATGAGACTCTCATTTTGAATGAATATCATCTACATGTCCATCCAAAGAAAGCATCTCATGGGTAGATGGAGGAGTATGTGTTATATGGGTATGATCATTATTTACGTCATCTTGTATAGATAGGAGAGTGCCCATTAGATTATTTTAGTATCATGGAGATACAAATTCTTGATCTTGGTTAATGTTGGAATTGGTTCTAACATACTTTGGATCTAGTTATTGACATGGGTCAATTCAAAGGATGGGTTGCTTATAAAGGGTTCTTGGATATCTTCATTAGGCATGGGAAAAGGATCAATATCCTCTTAATCTTTGAGTGGAATTGGACCAAATGTTGAGTTGAGTATCCCTTTAGTATTTGTAACCATTAGGTCAAAGGATGTTGAAATATGTCTTGGAAAGGACCATTTCTAGACTTTGGTGAAAGATGTTGATCATGCTTTGGAATTAATTCTTGAGATATGTCCTCTAACACATTAGGTGATGTAGAGACATTTTCAACATGATCATTGGTCGATGGATCATGGATTGTGTCAATAGGATCAAATAATTCTAACACTCCTTGAAATAGATCATTGTTGAATATTGTTGAGGGGTTTTTATCATGACTAAACAGTGACTCTTGATGTATGTTGAGTTGATCATTGGATGAGGTAGAAAGATCTTGATATCCAACCTCTTGTTGAGATGATTCTTGTTGTGATTGATCTTGGAGATGTGGTGATTGATCTTCAAGATGTGGTGATTGGGTTTTTTGTTGATGTTGTTGATCTTGATATCCAACCTCTTGACATTGGAGATATTATTTTTGATGTGGTTGTGGAAACAACTCAATGCTTTGATGACATGGTTTAGCCAATGGAAGAGTGTATTGATTTTTGGGTGGAGATGTCTCTTGGTGCAATGAATCAACTATTTTGGTAAGTGTAGCAATTTGATATCACAAAATTTGATCTTGATTTTGATCTTGACACCCTTGATATAGTTGATTTGGTTTTTGTTCAAGTAGATTTGGAATGTATACTTGTGGTCTTTGTATGGGATCATGGACAAATTGATTTTGGACAATGTTCTAATTTGGGATGATGTTTGCATTTGGCATTATAGGTTGAAATTGATCATTGTTGTGGTTGGGAATATCATTGCCTTGATTTAGGTAACTTTGATCTTGCATGGTGTTACCTTGACTTGGATCAATACATGGAGTTGTTAACATATTGTTTGGACTTTGAACAAAATTTGTATGATTTGAAAACATATCTATCCCAAAGTTTACCAAGTGTGAATTTTAAATTTTCATGTTTAGTAAACTTGTAATTGGTATAGTCACATTTGGCATGTATGGATTGGATGAGAGAATGCTATTTTGTTGAAGACTCATGTGTTGATCATTTGGTTGATAGATTTGTAGGTTTTGACTTTGGTTTCAATCTACCATAGGGAAAGGTGTTCTAAAATTTAGATTGGGCATACTCACATTTGTTGGATCATTGAAGTTTGTAGGAGATAATGATGCCATGTATGGGTTGTATAAATGTGAGTTTTCATAATCAATTGGAATTGTAAGGCTTTGATATTTTGGCTGATTTAGATTAGTCATGATGTATGGAGAAAGTATAATTTTTTCTTGTGTTTTGACCTTTTTTACCTCTAAGGGATTTTGGACCAATGATGAGATGAAGGACATGAAAGGGGTGAATGATATGGTTGTTGAAATTTTAGGAACTTTGGTCAATACTAGACATAGGGTTTGATTTTGATGTTTTGATTTTGGATAATGAACTTGTGAATCCCAAGATGTTAGATGTGATCTTTAGGATAAACTTGTTCAAAGGGGCGATAATTTAACTAAGTGTGTGAGAAAGGATTTATCCACACACACCTAACTAAACATATGATTTTGATTTGGTTTAAGGATGTACCAAATTCTAGATAATGATGTTTCCAAAGCTCTAAAGTTTTTTGTGGGATGGAGACAATAAATATTTAGGATGGATGAAGTGTTTGATTTGATCCTAAATGAACCTAAGGAGAACCTTGTTTACAAGACCAAGATAGTGAAGAACATTCTTTAACCTATGAGTAGTTCAAACCAAAAAACCAATTTTTTTCTTGGAAGATCATAAGACAAAAGATAACAAGCACATGTGTGGGGTTCAATTGATTTAATCTTGGTTAATGAATTTCTTTTACCACATCCACACTTTCTTGCTTAGCTTGTCAAATTGAATGTCTATGTCTCAACTCCTTTTCATCCCACAAGGTCCATTATGTGAAAATCAAGGAATCAAAGGCACAATTTACCTAATATCGACTTTAAAGAGATAAAATTCAGATATAGGCCTAAATATTTAGAATCCTCTAAGGATAGAATCCTTAGGGCCAAGCAGTAATACTTGGAATTTTCAAAGGTATTTTCTCTTTCTAAAGAGTTTGGAATTTGATGAACTTGTTGAATGTTTGTTTCCAAGTTTTGAGATTTCAAGCAAAGTATTTAACTGACTCACAGATTGCATAGCCCTAGGATAGAAAAGAAAATATTTGTTGAGTTCCCACTTGGATTTCTCTAGCTGCACTTATTCAGAGCAGATTATTAGAAGCTTGACCACACTAGTTCCCCTCCATGGCACTCACTTCTATGGGTCATCCAAGCTTCAAGTTCTCATGAATCTCCCATGATAAAATTTTCATCTCTACTAAGAACCACAAGTATGTGGGACGACTTTAGAGGATCGACCTCCTGACATCAACAAATAGTAGGGATTTTTGTCTTTTATACAAATTGGTTCGTAGTCAAGCCACCCGTTCAGATGGCCACATGAGAGGCAAGATCAACCCATATAAAGAGTATCACCTGCTTGTTCGTAGGAGCACCTGTAATGATGAGTTTTCTCAACATTCAAATTTATATACTGGTTGGGAGTAACTTGGCATTTTTCTCTTTACCAGTTTGAGTCGTTCCCTTGGGCTAAGAACTTTTTCCCACCAAACCAGACCCTCTAAAGGTAAACAACAATGAAGTACATTTGTAGTTCAACCACCTAACACACTTAGGAGGGAACACACACAATTCCTTTTCTTCATTTTCGTATGATTTGTTCAATTTTAAACCCAAAATTGAAGTGTGGAGGCAATCTTTTAGACAACCTAATATCACTAAAATTCTTTTGATTCTCAAGATTACCGTGAAGTGCAAGAGAAGTGCATCCGCATTTGAATGATATTAGTTTGTAAAAAAGATTACAAAAAAAGTAAACACGAGTTTGTTTTAAATCCTCAAAGGAAATAATGAGTTCTTTTTATAGCACCAAAACCAAATGTTGAAGTTGCTTGTTCAATTTTAGACCAAATTGAAATTCTAGTAAGTGTCTAAGGCTCAATTTTAACCAACTTTGAAAAAATCAATCACTAATTAATTTTGAACAAAAATTGATCTAGTTGGCCTAAAACAGAAAACAAAAGCAACCAAAAATACTCTAGACTATTACAATAAGCATTTAATTTTTATTTTTTCAAGTTCGAGTTCAATTCTCCAATTCAAATCTGCTTGTTATTTTTTTGGATTTGCTCTGCTTTGCTACTATGTTATCTTCAAGAAATTTGCAAATCATTTATCAACATATTCAAATCTACAAATCATAAATTGACATGTTTAACAAAAATTTAAGAAAATAGATGTTAAAAATGACAATTCACTAATTTTTCCCTCAAAGAAAATGATATTATTCAGTCATCTACAACCTTTATGATTCACCCCTCTGAGTAATTTTTTTTTTTCTTTAGATGCAAAATCTTCAAATTTTCAGCAGTAAAACCATATATAACAATATTAATGTAGAGAAACATCAAATTTTGAGATTGAACAACAATAACATATACATAAAGGGTATGTGCAGGATCATCATGGAAAAAGCAGGCCCTTAAGTGGTGAAAAATTTAGAAAAATCAGAGTTAGGCAACTTGACATAAAAAATTGAATAAGTTATCTATATTATTTCAAAAATATTTAAGAATAGAATCTATAGCAAATTGAATGTAGTTTCTAAACTACTAGGTTTTTTTTTAAATCTATTTGGTGAGAATTTGAAATTTCAATGCAGAGTACTTAAATTTTAAGGAAAAAATAAGAACTAGGTGTCTGTCTAACCACCCTAACCACAATAAAATAATAATATTTTTTATAATATTTTATATATAAGTAGAGGACTCATTTCCGATGTGATGCATATTTTTTGTAATTTTTTTCTAAGTAAATAATTAATTATGAATTTTTTATTACAACTTTTGAAAAATATAAAACTCCTATGTTTGACCACCTTAACTTGGTCAAAACTTCATGAAATTCAATATATATATTTTTAATCCTATAGTATGTGAATCATAGAATGTGACACATGTTTCAAATTCAAAAAATGTGATACCATTTGAAAGCTATAGATGTTTTTCAATCAACCTATCAATCAGACTTTAGTGTAATTCAAATAGAAAATGAATAATAATTATTTATTAAATTCAAAGTAAAGCATAATTTATATTGATGGAAAGTTGTGAATCTCGTTTAAAAACCCTTTTCGTTTCAACAATTTTGGGTTAAAAAAAAGTCATCAGCCACATACCCTACACATACCCATCATATTGCCACTTTTTGGCCCGTTATAATCCTACACACACTCAAAACCTTTAACAATATTTAAAATGATAGCCAAAATCAAAAGAACTAACCTCAAGATTACATTCAAAGTGAGCTTACAAAACTCAATAAATCTGATAGAACAATCAATATCAATTTCTTATTTTTGGTGTACCTGTGCAGCCACTCATTACGTCCAAATATGAAACATACTTGCCAACAATGCCAACCTTCTTTGTTCATTTTTTCCAATAGAATCTGCTACATTAGGCCATCTAATTTCCAATCAATGTTGCACACCTACCAATGTTACTTCATTTAGGAGCTTCTTTTTCCACATTGCTCTGGTTCTTGGAGGTGACAACCGACTTAAATGTGTGAACTTTAAACTTGTGGATAAGAAGTGATCAAAGAGATAACGCGTTTTGTACCAGTGTAGTTGTTGTGATCTTGTTAGTGTAGTTGTTGACCTTTTTTCACCTCTACAATAAAATACAGATAATGATAGACTCCTACAATGGGCACGAGTGATGTTGATAATAGAGATATTTTCAAGCTGATAGAAGGCACAAGTGTAACAAGAATAATGAGGGTATTTCTTGGAATTTAGTCTTAAGAATGTGGAATCCAAGAGTTCCTTTGGAAAAATATTGATATTTGGATTCCATTCATCGATGATACGCCATATGGTAGTTGAAGATGAACTTTAAATGATATGCCATATGGTATTGTTGCTGGTCATGACCCATTTTACTACTGCATAAGCATATTCAATGGTGGAAAGAAACCATGTGATTAAGAGTAAACAAGGATTAGTTGCCAAAATGTAAATGTAAATATTGAGTTCCCACTTGTCGCAAGACAATAATTATAATTTGGCAGTAGTTACAAAGGAACAGTAGCACCAAAATGAGATGGTGATATCTTTGGAAAGAGAGCTGGAGTAGGTAATGAGCCTTAGAGGGGGTTATGTTCTCAGAAAGAAGACAATATTGAAGAGTGACCATTTTCCTAGATTCCAGAACAAGAGGTTACAGCCTCAAATTGAAGATGCTTCCAATTATAGATGGGTTGGTTCATTACCTATTCATGGTGTCACCATTCCAACTATTCGAGGAATTCACAATGTGCTTGACCTCATTGGAGCTCTCAAGAATGGGAAATAGAAACATGTGCTTTAGCACAATCTTCGAGAGGAGCCAATTGTTTACATTAATAAAAGGCCTTTTGTTTTGTGTAAAGTTGAGTATCCATTTTCCAACCTTGAATACACAGGAATCGATAGAGCTAGAGTTTAAATTGAAGCTCGTTTGAAAGAGGACATACTATAGGAAGTTGCATGTTATGGAAACAAAATTCTTGTCTCGGATGAGTTGCTAGATGGTCAAATGGTGGACCAATGGGAACCAATGGGTGGAGGCTCCGTGTAGACTCCTTTACATGTACATTTAGATCTACAACATGAAGGTTACTTTGTTGACTATGGGAAAATTCCTATCACAGATGAGAAATCACCCAAAGAGTGAGACTTTGAATTGTTGGTGCATAGAGTTTTACAAGCAGATATCAACATGGAAATTATGTTCAATTGTCAAATGGGCCAAGGGTGGACAACTACTGTGATGGTTATTAGCACATTGGTTTACCTCCACCATAGTGGAGCATCAAGAATTCCAAGGAAAAATTCCATTAGACAAGTTTTGGAATCTGAATCAGATTCAATAGATGAGTGTACCAATGGAGAGTGTGTGGAGCAGGTGGATTACTAAGATCACCTCTTGTGCATAAAAGAAAACTAGATTGAGGGAGTGAGCTACCAAAAACCACCAAACACTAACCAACGAAAAATGACAAATTTTATGATGCTCTAATCGATATATAATTTGGAAAATAATTAGAGTTCTGACAATACAATTCAAAATACATAAAGTGGATTTAATGCTACCAAACACTAACTAGCTAACAAAGACAGATTTTATGATGCCCCAATCGATATAGAACTTGGAAAATAATCAATGATAAAATTCGAATGCACATCAAATCAAATAAATTTTGAATATTTATTTAGTAATTGCAAGGATTACCTTTGGTCTTATCATCATGCAGTGCACTGTGCTTGTTCCTCAAGGAAGAAAATGTGTGACTAAGATAAATGCATTCAAATTTAGCGATTGCACCGGTTACTTCTTCCCAAAAGCATGGCTTTAATTTTGTGATTAGACGTTTGAAATGATCCTTCACAACAATGTGTCCCAGTAATGCAGAGAGGATTGGGATAGAGTATGGCAGTGATTGTTGGCCAAGCAGTAATAGCAATTATCACCAAATAAATTTTCAAAAAAAATGTATAGTGATTAATCACGTTGTGATAAGGAGTACAAATACAATCAAGAGAAAGAATCCCCATACCAAAATCAAAGGAATTTGATTCGGAAAGATGTTAGATTTTTATTTTTAAGATCACAAAAAGTTAAAATTACTTGAAACAAATAATAACTTCCTGTAAATTATAGCCACCTTTCCGTTCCATGCCCCATGGTGGGTGCCAAAATGTGAAGACTAAAATCTACATTGATCAAAGATTGAAAAATATGTGTTAAATCAGTCAACATTGAACAAATGAGATAAAAGCCTTCCCCATGAAATTGTGGAGAAAATGTAAAGGAAATGACTATATTATCAAACTAAACATGAAATCTATTCCTAAACTACTCAAGCCATCATCCCATAGGAAGATTGGTGGCTACTTTGATGTGGAAAGTAGCCCTTTCCCAACCCCTTTTGATAAGCTTCTTGATCTTGATAAGAAGATGGAAAGATGACTTTGATGCAAAATGATAATAACAACAAGCTAAGATGGGATGAAAATGCAAGTGATGAGTGCCTATAGTGCAAATACTAAGATTTTGGATGGATTGTGGAGTAGAAGTGCCTTGTATTTATAGGTTGAAGGTTTGAAAGTTGGAGAGATGGGAGGAATGTGGGACTAAAGAAGATCCAATGATATTGTGACACTTGTCACATGGCTAGTGGAGGAAGGTGGAGCACATTTTGGAGAATGTGCATGGTTAATGCATGCAGTTGAGGATTTGAGAGGTGTAAGAAAGATTAATGCACTTGTAAGAGGAATTAAATGAATATGGCTGAAATGTTTTGGAGGGAAATGGTTTGGACAAGAAATTCAAAATAAGTGGAGTAAATGAAGGAATATTCTCAAATAATATGCCTTAGTGAGGGAAAATAAGGTATTTAGTTAATTAAAGAAATTGATTTTCATGAATGTGCAAGTGGGTGAGTTAGTCAGGGGTTTAAATAAAGGTTTGACCCAGGTTGAGTCAAAATCTAGAAAAATGATGGATTAGTATTACGATTTAGTTAATTTAGGATTAATTAACTTGAATGAAATTAGTTGATTTATGACATTTAATTTAAATGTTTTGGTTTATTTAAATCAAATGAGAGGATGTTAGAACATTAGTATTTTAATTAAATATATTTATCCTTGGAATCCTTTGTGTGCTTACCATATCCCTCCATCTATACATTCATACAAGCATCCACCAATGGAATTCCATACATTGCTAGACACTGGGGGCAGATATTTTACATCTTGCTTTGGGACTAAATATTGATCTATCTCTTCCGACTTATGTGGTGATCCGAACATAGGCGAATGTAAAAAAATAATGGTCAAAGCATTTGTGAGCCAAAAAAAATCCTAATCACAAACCCATGGCATATTTTGACAAGAAGATATTCCTTATCAAGCTTTATCTTTCATCAAACATCAATCCAAACAATCAATATCAGTCACATCTAATTTACACTTTAGCATCACATCAAATCATTCAAACCAATTTTGTTCCAAACTAAGCTTCATCAATCTTGATCAATCAAATCCAATCAATCCATTATCATCTTGGGACATTCTTTGAAATCCTTTTCTTTCTTAACACTATCCTTACATTATTATGTATCCTCAAAAATTTTATCATCATCAATCTTGATCAATCAAATCCATTCAATTCAAAATCATCTTGGGATATTCATCCTAATCCTTGTGTTTCTTAACACTATCCATGCATTGTTGTGTATCCTCAATAATGTTATCATCATCAATCCATCAATCTGATCAATCAACCCTAGCTTGGTTTTCAACAAAATCCCAAAACCAATCGCTAATATCATTACACATATCCATATCCAAATCATCAAAATCATGTGAAAAATCCAAAAACATTCAAAAAAATGCAAAAATCCAAAAACATTCAAAACATATCCAAATCCCAAAACACTCACAAAAGTTAAAAAAATATCAAAAACATGGTATTCGAACTATGTCATCTTTGAGCTTAAACGTAGGCAAGGCTAATCTTTGATTAGCCCCTGAGACACAAAAACACAAAAACATTTAAATAACTTGAAAATAAAAAAAATAGCCTCATACCATTTTAAAAACATTAAAAGCATCCAAATATTTGAAAAAATCGATTCGTCCCATTTTGTTTTCACCTACAATAATCTCATCCATAATAAATCAATCGTCACTTTCATCCTTTAGCAAGACAAATAGAAACAACCACAACAATTAGCAAAAGCAAACTGCAAAAATGTGAAGACTAAAATCTACATTGATCAAAGATTGACAAATATGAGTTAAATTTGTCAACATTGAACAAATGAAATAAAATCCTTCCCCATGAAATTGTTGAGAAAATGTAAAGGAAATGACTATATTATCAAAATAAAACATGAAACTATAAGCAAGATGAACATGAAATCTATTCCTAAACTACTCAAGCCATCATCCCATAGGGGGATTGGTGCTACTTTGATGTGAAAATTAGCCCTTTCCCAACCCCTTTTGATAAGCTTCTTGATCTTGATAAGATGATGCAAAAATGACTTTGATGCAAAATGATAAGTGATGAGTGCCTATAGTGCAGATACTAAGATTGTGGATGAATGTGGAGTAGAAGTTTCTTGTATTTATAGGTTGAAGGTTTGAAAGGAGAGATGGGAGGAATGTGGGACTAAAGAAGAACCAATGATATTGTGACACTTGTCACATGGCTATCGGAGGAAGGTGGAGCACATTTTGGAGAATGTGCATGGTTAATGCATGTAGTTGAGGATTTGAGAGGTGTAAGAGAGATTAATGCACTTGTAAGAGGAATTAAATGAATATGGTTGATATGCTTAGGAGGGAAATGGTTTGGACAAGAAATTCAAATATACGGAGTAAATGAAGGAATATTCTCAAAGAATATGCCTTGGTGATGGAAAATAAGGTATTTAGTTAATTAAAGAAATTATGAGCCAAAAAACAAACCTAATCACAAATCCATGGTATATTTTGACAAGACGATGTTCCTTATCAAGCTTTATATTTCATCAAACATCAATCCAAACAATCAATATCAGTCACATCTAATTTACACTTCAACATCATATCAAATCATTCAAACCAATTTTTTTCCAAACTAAGCTTTGTCAGTCTTGATCAATCAAATCCAATATATCCATTATCATCTTGGGATATCCTTTCCAATCCTTGTGTTGCTTAACACTATCCTTACATTGTTGTGTATCCTCAACAATGTTATCATCATCAATCTTGATCAACCAATCCAATCAATTCATTTTCTTTGGATATCCATCCTAATCCATACGTTGCTTAACACTATCTTTGTATTGTTGTGTATCCTCAACATTGTTATCATTATCAATCCATCAATCCGATCAATCAACCCTAGCTTGGTTTTCAACAAAATCCCAAAAAAGATCATTGATATCATTACACATATCCATATCCAAATCATCAAAATCATGCGAAAAATCCAAAAACATTAAAAAAATCATGTGAAAATCCAAAAACATTCAAAACATATCCAAATCCCAAAACACTCATAAAAGTCAGAAAATCTTCAAAAACATGGTATTTGAACTATGTCGTCTCTGAGCTTAAACGTAGGCAAGGCTAATCTTTGATTAGCCCCTGAGACACAAAAACACAAAAACATTTAAATAACCTGAAAATCCAAAAAAAATAGCCTCATAACATTTCAAAAGCATCAAAAACATCGAAATATTTCAAAAAATCCACCTGTCCCATTTCATTTTCACCTCCAATAATCTCATCCATAATAAATCGATCGTCACTTTCATCCTTTGGCAATACAAATAGAAACAACCACAACAATCAGCAAAAGCAAACTACAAAAATGTGAAGACTAAAATCCGCATTGATCAAAGATTGACAAATATGAGTTAAATTCTTCAACATTGAACAAATGAAATAAAAGCCTTGCCCATGAAATTGTTGAGAAAATGTAAAGGAAATGAAAACATTATCAAACTAAAACATGAAACTATAAGCAAGATGAACATGAAATCTATTCCTAAACTACTCAAGCCATCATCCCATGGGGGATTGGTGCTACTTATATGTGGAAATTATCCCTTTCCCAACCCCTTTTGATAAGCTTCTTGATCTTGATAAGATGATGCAAAGATGAGTTTGATGCAAAATGATAAGTGATGAGTGCCTATAGTGCAACTACTAAGATTGTGGATGATTGTGAAGTAGAAGTTTCTTGTATTTATAGGTTGAAGGTTTGAAAGGAGAGATGGGAGGAATGTGGACTAAAGAAGAACCAATGATATTGTGACACTTGTCACATGGCTAGTGGAGGAAGGTGGAGCACATTTTGGAGAATGTGCATGGTTAATGCATGTTGGTGAGGATTTGAGAGGTGTAAGACAGATTAATGCACTTTTAAGAGGCATTAAATGAATATGGTTGAGATGTTTTGGAGGGAAATGGTTTGGATAAGAAAGTCAAATATGTGGAGTAAATGAAGGAATATTCTCAAAGAATATGCCTTGGTGAGGGAAAATAAGGTATTTAGTTAATTAAAGAAATTGATTTTCATGTGCAAGTGGGTGGGTTAGTTAGGGGTTTAGGTTTGACCCAGGTTGAGTCCAAAAGCTAGAGAAATGAGGGATTAGTATTAGGAGTTAATTAGTTTAGGATTAATTAACTTGGATGAAATTAGTTGATTTATGACATTTAATTTAAATGTTTGGTTTATTTAAATCAAATGAGAGATACATTAGGATTTTAATTAAATATATTGATTTATTTAATTAAAAGAGATGGCATTAGTTAGCAAAATTGAATTACATTGAATGGTCCTAAAACATCATACCATTATTGTAACCATTCATCATTTGAATTCTACACTCTCCATCCTTATGAACAAAATTTTTGCATGTATATCATTGACTGGAAAATGACAGAAAGTTTTGGTTCATTCTGCTTCTACACTCTACAACTCAATGTCTAAATTTATTGCAATAATATTTAAGTAACCATTAAAATATGAATACCTTTGTACAACTGGTTGTCTGATAGGTGTCTTGAAATTTTTCTTCTGGTTCTGGACCTATTTGACATTGCTCTTCTTATTTCCAATCTTCCTTTGCTCATTATTATTCTTTTTCGCATTGTTTGGAGTCTATTTTTCTTTTGAGCTTTCTCATTTTTCAAATCCTAATCATTCTTTGTTCTTGGAAGCCTTTTGACTAGCAAGCAAATCATCAAGCAAGGTGGAGCTCTTCTTGAATCTTTGCTTTCTCCATATCTATCCTCAAAGTCACAATATCTTCTTCAAGTCTTGAGCATTTTGTAAACTTGTCTTCCAATTTGGAATTCAAGTAGTCTTCAGCTCTTTTTCCCTGTTCAACTTGCACTTTTAGATTGGTGATTGTCTCATTTTATTGCTTGAGCTACTCATTTGTTTCCTTGAATCTTTCTTTAACTTTCTTGAGTTGATCCCTTACCTTCTTGATGCACTCATTTGCTTCCATAATATTTTCTTTCAGATCTCTATTCTCATATTCTACTTTATCTATATCATCAAGGGCTGATTTGGGTTCTCCTTCCATATCAACTTCACAATCTTCTTCAATAAACTCTTCCATTATGATATCTTTCAAAGGAATACGATATCTCCTAGTTTTCATGTGTTAAACTTCCAAGATCTACCTTGGATGTTAAGCCAATTGAAGGAACCTTGCTCTAATACCAATTGTTGAACACCCGAAATACTGAGAGGGTGGCGTGAATTAGTATTCACTGAAATTCATTAACTTCATCAAATTAAATATGGATTCAAATCATCTCATTAAACTTACAAAAATGGAAAAAAACAATTAAAGCATGCATCACATCAATAAACAAAAGAACACTAGATTTATGTGGAAAACCATTTAAAGGGAGAAACCATGGTGAGGATTAGCTCATAATGTATTATAACTGGTTACAATGGATTACAAAACGGAGGACTCATTGTCCAAAGACTCACTGTCTAGAAATAAAGGCTCTCTACCAAGGGCTCATTTCCAAAAGGACTCACTATCCAAAATAGAAAATAGAATAGAATGGCTCACTGCCAGAGATTTGAACTGCTAATAATGCATTTGCAACATGTTGAAGAAATAGTTCCAATTAGACTCATAAAACTGACTTTACACACTTCATACTGCACTACTATCACCTTTCACACTTATCACTACTTCACATCATCACACACAATCTCTACATACATTATTCAAATATTGAATCAACCTTCTATATATACCACAAACACCCATAACATCAATTAGGTTAGCCTAATTGCATGAGCTATGTAACACCATGACTTGTTGGCCAAAAACTCTAATATAGACACCTTATAGAAGGAACCAAAAAATGTTACTCATAAAAAATAGGTCCCCATGAATCCACTCCTTACATAACTTAGTATCACACAACCTCAAAACCCTTAGGTCAGCACCACATAGCAAAATTGGTGAAGCAACAACTAAATGCACCAACTATTCATCCACAACTCGACATGCAAACCACCAAACCACTTGACACTTGGATCACACAAACTTATAACATCCTGAAGAAATTCCTTGGAACCACACAACATAATAATCATCTGTAGTGGGATACAAAGCATTCCAATATGTACTCTACACCTGTAACTCTATCTCTGCAAAGCTCGATACTCTGTCATCAATATTTTCAGCTGTGAAAGACATAGAACCTTGAAACTTTGGATATAGAATTCCCCCACACATACCATGATTACCTATGAACTACATAACAAGATGATGCAATTAGGAGCAATACATAGCACAAAAATATTCCTCTATTATGCTGAACATGCATACTAAGACTGAGGAAATTTTTCCAAAACACTTATTCTTCTTTGGATTAATAGTTTTACATTTCTACAATGGGTTTCCATCAATGAAAACACCATACACCATCATATCACCATCATTCTCATATTTTCAACAAGTTATAACACCTCGAGAAAGAAGACAAAAACTACTTTGGGATGTGGATAAATGAGGTGTTTATAAGGATATTACTATGTGTAAAATTTGGTTAGTGAGTTGTTACCTACATTGGGATATGTAATTGAACCTTGGATTCTTCCAAAAAAGGTGTTGGAATGTGTAAACAACCTTGGTTTCCCCATTTAGGGGGAAAAATATGATAAAATAGGTGTTAAGAGAAGTAGTAGTATGCATAAAATTTCTTTAGGTAGGTGTTGAAGGATTGAAGATTGAAGAGGAGAAAGGAAGGATTGTGTGTAATCTTTTTTTATGAAGATAATACAAACTTGGGCCTATCATCTTGGTGGGATTTATTTTTTCAAAAATAATTTTCCATGTAAACATTGTGTTATGTGTTTATTCTTCTATTCCATTCTTCTTTCTATTATTGATTTATTTTCTTACAATCTCCATTTGATTTACTATTGGTTAAATTAGTTTAACTATTATAATTTGATTTTTATATATAGTAGTTGCCTACATTTCTAATAGTTCCAAACTAGAAAACATAAATAAAAGCTTAATTCTTTTTATTATTTTCTTGCAAATAAAATTTTTAAATTATCTAATTACTATGAAAGTGCAGTAAATTTGTTTTTGTACTTTGTTGTGTTTCTTCAAGATGAATGCAACTATACAATCTCTTTATTTATTTTTTAAATTGTGAACTAATCTTTTAATTTGTTTCCAATTTCTAGAGTAATATTAACTGAACCTTGATTCTATAGATATCTTCAAAGCTTATCCTCAAAGTTGGCACCCAAGAATGGGCCCACTTAACTCAGCCTTTTGAAATATCTTAGCATGCAAAAGTGTTAACTCCAAGACGCCAACTTGGGCACCTAAGGTGGGTCCAAGTCATTCTCTATTAAGTGAAACATATCTCTTCACCATTCATGCAAGAATGGTCATCCCCTATTAACTAAAAGTAGTCATCTATGATATGTCATGCAACTCAAGTCATTAGTCATGCATTCCAAGTTAACTGAAGTCAAATGGCATTCACCTAAAACTAACTAAAGATAAACTAAACCATAACTGAACTAAACTAAACTAAACTAAACTAAACTAAACTAATCTAAACTGAACTGAATTGAACTTCATGCATGTAAACATCAATCCCTAGAAGTTTTACAAAGTATTAAGCTACTAAATCACCTCAATTTTCAACACTATTATGAAGATGAGTGGGTTAAGTATGTCTCGAGTAGAATTCATGAGAAATTCATGTGGTTGGATATGCCACACATGATAAAAGAAGAGGAAATTAGGGTTGTTACAGGTTTGTGCTCCATTGGACTAGTCTCGACATTGAAGGTTGTGAAGTATGATGTTGTAACAAAGCTTACCAAAGTGAAGTTTGACAAGTGTACCCTAATAATGAATGACATTGATGATCCAGAGGAGAAGTATGCCTCTATGAAGATTGGTTACAAGATCTTCTATATTAACAAGGAGAATTATGCTTCTACCACCACAATACACACAACACACCAAATGGTGAAGGAAGGTGAAGACATTGATTTGTGTGAGCTTCTGAGACTACAATTAATGAATAATTTGTAAAAGATAAAAGAGTGAAGGTACCCATTCCAATATGGTACTCTTGTTATTTGTTATTTGTTTTACTTTCATAAAGAGGTGCTCAAAACAAAGAATATTGTATGGTTAGATAATATTCTTGTAGCTGTGCAGATAAGAGATCGTTTGAGAAGATTTTTAGACCTAGAATCCCAAAACTCTATGTTGTGGGGATTCTTTAAAAAAATTCAATCCTAGATGCAAGAGAGATATAGGATTTGGAAAGTGTTGCTGAGAAGTATAAGAATGACATAACATTCATGGTTAGGAGAGACCACTGCTACATGGAAGAAGTTGAACCTAGAGCTATTTGGGTTCTAGAGATTGGTTATGAGGTTATAGAAGCTAAAATTATTAACCTTGTAAATATTATGCTAAGTAAGCCTAGAGATCCAACAGTGGACAGGTTTGGAACATATGCAAAGATATCAAGCAAAGAAAACCTCGAGAAGCAAAAGAAAGACATTGTACAAAAGGTTGAGAAGATGAAAACTGATATGGAAGGGGAGTTTGGTGCCCCTGAAGCCCCTATGGAGAAATCCAAAAGCACACCTTCTCCTCCATAGACTTCCCCAAGAATAAGAAGGTCAAGTAGGACCTCATTCTCTACTCTTTATGTTCCAAAATCCTTTAGAACAAATTTCTTAACTAGTTAATAATAACTAGTTTTTTAATAAATGAGCATGGAACTTTTTTGATTATTTGAAAAATATTTGTATATTGTTAAAGTAAACTTGCAAAATATATAACAAAACATATATCCGAAATTAATTTTCTACAATATAATTGGAGAAAAGTTTTGAGCGGCATTTTTTAATTTAATGTTTGAAAGTTAAAGTTAAAAATTGTTGATTTTTAATAATTACAAATTGAGAAAACTTTTAAGAATTTTTTTTCTCCTCCACATACTTCCCCAAGAATAAGAAGGTCAAGTAGGACCTCATTCTCCACTCTTATGTTCCAAAATCCTTTAGAACAAATTTCTTAACTAGTTAATAATAACTTTGTTTTTGACAAATGAGCATGGAACTTTTTTTCTTATTTGACAAATATTTGTATATTGTTAAAGTAAACTTGCAAAATATATAGCAAAACATATCCAAATTAATTTTCTACAATATAATTGGAGAAAGTTTTGAGCGACATTTTAATGTTTGAAAGTTAAAGTTAGAAATTGTTGATTTTAATAATTACAAATTGAAAATTTTTAATTTTGTTTTCTCCTCCATAGACTTCCCCAAGAATAAGAAGGTCAAGTAGGACCTCATTCTCTACTCTTTATGTTCCAAAATCCTTTAGAACAAATTTCTTAACTAGTTAATAATAACTAGTTTTTTAATAAATGAGCATGGAACTTTTTTGATTATTTGAAAAATATTTGTATATTGTTAAAGTAAACTTGCAAAATATATAACAAAACATATATCCGAAATTAATTTTCTACAATATAATTGGAGAAAAGTTTTGAGCGGCATTTTTTAATTTAATGTTTGAAAGTTAAAGTTAAAAATTGTTGATTTTTAATAATTACAAATTGAGAAAACTTTTAAGAATTTTTTAACTCTTCAAAGGTTATTTTCCTATTCTCTCACAATGAATTATTATTTATATTTTATTCTTCACTCTAAACATTTATTTACTAAAATTATCTATCTAATATATGAAAATAACCTATAACAAATTAAAATATATATACTATATAATATATAAAATATAATATATAATTTACTATATTATAGTATATTATATTATTAAATTATTTCTAATATATGTTATATTAGATTATATACTATATTAATATAGTAAATTAACATGTAATATATTATCTTTAACATCATATTATAATATTATAATATGTATATTATATAAAATGTAACATTTATAATTTAATAAATTAATAGATAATAAGATTATAATTTTTAATAATTTAATATATTTTCATATTTTATATTATTTTACTCTTTTTAATATATCATAGTAGATTATATATTTTATTAAATTATTTTTTTGGTGAAGAGACTGGATTATGAAGTGGTTTATTTTTTTCATTGCTATAAAGTTTTTTATGTAGACCAATCAAAAGTATTATTTATTTTTTTTAAATCAGTTTCAAAGTTTGTAATGTTTAAATAGTTCAAACTATCAATTTTTACATATTATAGAAAAAGAAACAATTTATCTCCATTTTCATTGGACAAAATATTATGTTACTAAACAAAATGAAGCACAAAAACATACAATAAGAATAAATGAATGACATGTGGAAGAATTTTTTTTAGAATATTAACATGAACCAACATTTTTTGAGGCAATTTTTTTTGCCATGAAGAGATTAACTACCCTCAACTATGCACAATTTTTTCTTTGGTTTGTAAGAACCCCAATGGAAAATTTTTAAGGGGAAAAAAATGTAAATAAATAGAAATAAATTTACTAGATGAAAAAGTGGATAAATTTGCAAACCAATAAGATAAGACTCCACTCGATAAGTAACTAATTACGGCTCGATAAGTAACTAATTACCATTGCTTGACAAGATTCTCTCCACATGCATACACATAAAAATATCCGAGTTGCTATTGTAGACATGCAAAATTAGCATCATGCATTTGATTAGGTCATATTCGTCCATTCATCAAATAAATCAAGTTTATTTATCAATCTCCTAAAGTCACCAACTTATATTAAATAAATAAAATTTGATCCTGACATCACCCTCCTTGATTAAATAAATCAAGCATTTATTTAATTAAATCTGAAATCACCTTCCATCCCTTTTGATTTAAATAAATCAAAATAATCAAGTCAAATTGGTCAAAAGCATTTAAACATCATTAAGTTAATCTAATCCTGATTTACCTAATCTAACCATCCATCACATCCTCTAGCTTTTCCCACTTGCACCAATAAATCATTTTAATTCATTTATAAAATCAGCATTTTCCATAACAAAGCACCTTTTTGAAATATTCCCTCAAGTTTGAATATGAAGAGAAGTTGACTTGTCCCTTCCAAAATTGCAATAAATTCTCTCTTTCATGTCCCCCTCTCAACATTTAATTCACAAATTCAAATTTGAATCTCCCTCTCTTGGGCACATTGGCCAAAACTTACACATTCCTCAACCTATGACAAGTTGACAAGTGGCCTCTTCTCAATGGTGGATCTTTAATACCACATCCTCCATGTTTGGCATTCTTCTATCCTTTTTGGCCATAAATAGAGGTCTCATCTATTATTTTAATCCTCCACAATCTCCACAATCTTAGCATTTCATCCAAAAAATATTATGCAAAGTCACTCTCTTCATTTGAGAACTGATTTTGTCTATTGCATCATCATCATTGGCATTATCAAGGGTTAGGAAAGGGCTATTTTCGACAATAGCACCAATCCACTATGAAATGATGTTTTGATTATGTTTTTATATGCTTGCATTTAATTATCTTTGTTCTATTTAGTTTGCATATTTTAGCATGGTTAAGTATTTCATAGGGATGTTTAATCTAATGTGTTTCAAATGACTAACATGATGATATTATGTTAAAATTGTTAACCATTTGCAGATTTGGCATCCACATAATGGTGCTAGAAGGAGGGCTGATTTGTTTACATTACTCTCTTTATTGAAATACATTGAGCTTCTATTTTTATCATAACACAGTTATATTGGAAAACAACAGGGTACTCTATTCTTTATTGAAAACACATTTGTATGGGAACACTTTTATTGAAACACATGTACAGATCAACCTTATTTTTGCTTCCCCATTTTGCATACACGTCTGCCAAAGTATTTCTAACTATGACATCTAACAAAATTGCTCCATGTCTTATGCTTTTCATGGATGCCCATGTACCTCATTTTCAAGTTGTTAATGTCGGGCGTAGGTAGTAAAGATGTTGGTAAAAGTTGTGAAATTCGACGTTACACCTGATGTTCTAGTTTGTGCATATCTTGCATCTATTGCGTTACATTTTGTTCATATGCTAACCTTGTTGTCTCAAGCCATATTGGATTATGTGGAAAGTTGTGCTCCTCCTAGTTATTATTAATATTTTTCATACTAAGTGATATGGGTATCGATATTCAATCTTAGGCTTTGATCTGAACATTATCATTGTCAAATTGAACATTGTGAGCAACCCGCATTCTGTCCTAGTTGTGCATATGAGGGATTTCTCTCTATCTATTTATCTTTGCCCTTTTTTTTTTTACGTGTTTCCAAACACCAAGCATTCCAACGCAGGTCTCTTTTAACTATACATAATTGTATTTAAATTTGTCCCACATTGTATAGGGAAAATTAATTGAAAGGGGACTCTTTGGTCAGCTTTAATCGAAGAGGATTAAGTACATACAAGAAACACTTGCTCCAATCCTAGGGTAGGAAATGTGTACTATTGATTCTAGTAAGCTAGATAGATATTCTCACCCAGGTATGATCATTGGAGGGTGACTGGATCCCATCGTCACCGTTTGGTCTAATCGACCTCCTCTTAGCCCACATGAGCCTGATTACCAATTGGCCAAAGGATATTAAATTGCTTATCTGGGGAATAGATTATTTAGCACTGTTACATCTTCCAAATGCATTAGCTTGAGAGTTTTTGTAGTCATTCCAGTAAATCCATTTTGTGCATATCACGCCATGATTGCATTTCATGAGATCACAGTTCTGTAAATCATTTAAGGGAGTCGCTGAGACCGCAGTTATCTGAAGCCATTCTGTCAAACAATACACATTCCTTTTTTGTGCTTCACTCTTCTTTAGCATTGTGTCAAACATTTTGTGTGCCATACCAAAGTTGAAGATATCAACAGGTGGTAAACTGGAAGCATAAAGAAGGTGCACAACCACACTACTCAAGAAGTTTAACTTGTTTTATTGATGCTTCATTTACTTCTCATCAGTGTCTATCATTAAAAAAATGTTGTATTTGTCTCATTAATTTTGTTGTTTGACATCGATGATTATAACTTCTCTTCCATTATTGCAAAGTTTCATTCACCTTTATCGTGCAACTGTGATTACTATTCTTTTGATTTCTCGTTGTTTGAAATCAATTTTCTATTAACTAGCTAATGATGGAGCATTGGCCATTCGACTTGCCTAGGGTGACATAATAGGAAGAGTAATAAATCCAGTCTTATTTGAATGTGTTTTTCTTTTCCTAGCTGAATCTCTTTTATATGACAACATTAAAGGAGTAGTTGTGTGATTTAACAACATCTTGGAGAATAAGATCTGCTTACCTAAATATGCATTTGATTATTATAATTGGGTGATACACATTTATAACATATTCATAGACAGATTTGATGAATGTTGACAATTGCCAGATTCCATATGATTTGTCTTCAATGTTTAAGTCTAAATTTGGTAATAAGTCTTTGCAAGGTTAAAATTTTGATTGATTTGCATTGCAATAGATATTGCAATGTTTTAATGGTTTAGAAAATTTTCTTTTATAGGAAATAAAGGTGTTGAACACACGTATGGTTGGGGAGCTCAAAGTTCTGAAGTTTGTGGCCTAATTTGTCCATTCCACATGACTTTCATATGCTACAACAAACTTATATCCCAAGTTGCTTTACTTGGAAACTTTGATAACTGAACTTGATCTCTAGTTTTATTGAATGGAGATAAGGATATATGGAGGGTGTACCATTGATTTAGCTTGCAAGGTTTATCAAATTATTTTGATTATTATAATAGTTAGTGTATGAAATTGCGAAGGTACTTTTGAAAGATTTATGATGGATATATGAGCTTAATATCTTTAGTAATGAGGAAGGAAGGGGTCTAGCAAGTGTGATATCTTTTCAATAAAGTCAATATCAAAGCACGATCCACTTATAAGCCATCCTTTTATCATCCAAACTTTTGTCCTTTCATTTAAGATCATGCCATTATGTTAAATTAATGATCCCAATGAGCTCAATATTTTGATCCTCACATAAGTTTCTTTTGTTTGATAGGTATGAAGGTGTGAAGGAAAGCGAAAAAAGGAAAATGAGTTAAAAGGAAAACAAAGGAGAACAAAGAAGGTGAAAGGAAAACGAAAGGAGGAGAAGCATGAGGATGATGTTTTTAAAGGTCAAAGTGTTTCTAAACACTTCTTCAAGAAATTGTTATCTTTTCTTTCTTAGAACACTAATGTCATTTGGGTTTAAAAAGAATCTTTCAATTTCTTATTGCAAAGGCTAAAATGAACATTAGGAATGCAACTTACTAGATTTTGTTTCTTGGATTAACAATTGAACAAAGTATCTCACTCGTCTTTTGGTGCTTAAAAAGAAATCACATTTTGCTTTGTGGATTTAAAAAGAACAAGTGCAACTTTGTTTTCGTGAGGGCTTACTTAAACTAAATTCATTGAAAAAGGATGTATGCAATTTTCTCATGCTTTATAGCGATCTTGAGAATCAAAAGGCCTTTTTCATGACTTTAGGGTGAGATAAAGCAATCACCTCCACACTTCAGTTTGGGTTTAAAATTGAATAAAATCTTGTGCAAGTGTGAGTAGAGCATCATCGCGTATATTCTCTTTCTTTGTGTCATCAAAGATTGATCGAGTTACATATTTTGTCTTTGCTTTCTTTTTTTTATCCTAGAGGGCCTGCCTTGGGGAAAAAGTACTCACCCAAGGGAACGACTCAACTGGTAACACTCTAAAGCCAAGAGTATTTCCAACCAGGATATAAATTTTGGTATTGGAGTAAACACCAATATCACATGGTTGATTCTGACAAGATGGATCTGAAAGGGGACTTTCGCCATATGGGTCAATCTCCACGAACGGAAATTCTGAAATAAAACCCTTGTTTGTAGTGGCCTATTAACCCATTCACCAAGTTTATCAAAGTGGTGCATTGGTTTTTTAGGATTCTAGACCTTCATTTATCCTTCTTCAATTTCCAGGTGCACACCTTCAGTTTCATCAGTTTCTATTACAGTTTACTTGCATTTCTAGGCCATTTTTGCATATCACATCATGTTTTCAAACATTCCACGTTTCATTATTTTTTCATTAATAATCAATACATTTTATACATTTTTTGCATTTATGAAATTACATTTAGGCATATTTCATTCATATTTGGGTATGTGCAGGATCATCATGGAAAAAACAGGCCATTAAGTGGCGATGAAATTCAGAAAAATCAGAGTTAAGCAACTTAACGTAAAAATTTGCATAAGTTATATATATTATTTTTAAAATATGTAATAATAGAATCTATAGAAAATTGAATGTATTTTCTAAACTACTAGGTTTATTTTTAAAAAAATAAAATCTATTTGGTGAAAATTTGAAATTTCAATGCAGTAGTACTTAAATTTCAGGGAAAAATAAGATGTAGGTCTCTGTCTGACCACCCTAACCACAATAAAATGATAATATTTTTTTATAATATTTTACATATAAGTAGATAACTCATGTCCCAATGTGATGCATATTTTTTTTATGTAATTTTTCCAAGTAAATAATTAATTATGATTTTTATTACAACTTTTAAAAATATAAAAACTTCTGTCGACCATATGGCAGTCAAAACTTCATGAAATTTATTTATTTTAATCCCTGTGTATGTAAAGGCATAGAATGTTACGCATTTTGGTTAAAAATGTGATATATTTGAAAGCTATAGATGTTTTCAATCATCTTATCAATTAGGACTTTTGAGTCGTGAATTCAAATGAAAAATGAATAATTATTTATTAAGTTCAAGTAGAACATAATTTATATTGGTGAAGAAAGCTAGAATATCCTTTAAAAACCCTTTTCATTTCATTAATTTTGGGTAAAAAAAATTCATCAGCCACATACCCTACACATACCCATCATATCGCCACTTTTTGGCCCATCATGATCCTGCACATACCTATTTGCATTAGTATTGAGTGGGGACATTGCACATTTTGGCCTACCTCTCTCCTTTTAGGTGAAAAACCCTAGAAGTGTTAGGGAGCCTTGTGGAGCATTAGTTTTCTCCCATAGGGTTTTTCTTTTTTTCTTCAGTTGTGAGAGATTTTTGCATTTCATTTTTCATAATAATCTCCCTAAGTTGCACTTAAGGGGGGGTGTTAGGGTAAATAAGATATTTTCCATGCTTAATTTTTACTTAGGAAAATATTATTAGGTATAGATTATTTACGTGCATATAGTTTTATTAGTTATTGTGGGTGTAACAACAACCCCAACGAAATAGAGAATTCAACACAATTTTTAATTTTTTTCCATTAAAACATAGAACAATCAAATAGAAGTTTAGAATCATATAAAACAATAATGGAGATCAACTTAAGCATTATAATATCATGTTAGCTACATAATCCACTAGTACAACTTGTTGCATCAAACCATAAAGAAAACTACTAACTGGATTGTGCATACCATCATGATGGAGTTTCGAGTTATCTCCACTTCCCTGCTTATTCTGGTCATGGCAGGGTGCAAAGTAATCCCAACCAAAGTGGATTCAAACCCTATCCACCCATCCAAGAAAATTATGTAGCCCATGATGAGAGATAGAGAGAGTTGGCATTCTATCCCTTAAGCTATGTGCAAATTGTCTTTCTAGGGACCCTCTTCCCATGGTACACCTAGCTATGGTTAGCTTATGGTTCCTTAATTAGCTATAGGGTTACAAAGGAAGTCAGTTCTACCTACTTGAGCTTGCTAAGGAATTTACCTTTATGTTGTCCATCTATCGGCTAAGCAACCAAGGGTAGCTATCATTGGCATGGAATTCCCCTTGACTAATGACCATCTCAAGCTAGTACTGCTTCTAGACTCTTGTCCATCTCGGGCATAGTGTTACCCCTACACTATTGTCCATCGCAATCTTAGTGTCACTCCTAGACTACCGTCCATCTCGGGCTTAACACCTCCCTAGACTATGGTCCATCTCAAGCATAGTACTATCCCTAGTCTTTTTTCCATCTTGAGCCTATTACTACTGCTAGACTACTATCCATCGTGAGCAAGTACTATTCCTTGGCTTAGGCTTAGCGCTTGACTATAAGTAGGTTCCTATCTCAAACTTAGTAGGTTCCAAATTTAGGATCAATAGTATCCCATCCTAGCTACAACCGAGCATGGCACAACTAGATAATTCATGAAGAGCACCTCTTTCTCACAGACACCATATGGTGGAGAGAAGGTAACTCTTCATCTCTTGATAGTTTGAGGTGGTTACCTATTCTATTTAGTCATTTAAGAATAAATTCAAGACATGGACTTTAGGGACTTAAATTTCATATTACATCCAGTACTTTTTTAATGAGACTGGCTGACCTCTTAGACATATTCATAACATAAATAACCCACTTATAGATGGTAGTCCTAGTAACCAGTAATGCAGAGAGGTACTGTCGATATTTAACTTGGGGATAACAATGGATCAATTCACCTTCCCCAAGCATTGCATACATTCTACCATGTCTTCGTTTTAGTTTAGCCTAAGGTCATGAAAGGATTATTTCTTCAATAATATTGTTTAATGCCTCTGATTTGGGAAAACCTCTATGAAGAGGTAATACCTTGTCATAATCATTGTTGGATAGAGATTATACAATGTGTGGGTATCACATAGAGTTAGCATCCCACATATTTTTATTTTAATTGTAACAGATTTGACCTGCACCATTTCTAAGGTTAAATTTGTCCAATACGACCATGACTAAGGGTGTTATCTTAAATTTTTTTCTTATATTAGACTTAACCAGCTCCACTTCTAAAGTAATATTAGACCATTATGGAAATAACTGAAGCAGAAATCTTAACTCATTTGCATCAGATTTGACTAGGTAGCTCACTAAATAAAAATTAGACCATTAAGACTATGGAACCCCAATCCTAGACCTGCACAAACAAAAGAAACAAACATAGTATTAGATCAAATGCAAGTGAGAATCAAGATTCCTCATGAAATTCATTTACAAAGCTCAAATAGGAAAGAAAATGAAGGAAATCAACCAACAAAGCAATGAAATCCTATTTTAAAATGCAAAAACTCAATCTCATGGGGGAGTTGGTGCCAATTTGATGTGGAAATTGGCCCTTTCCCAAATCGTATGCAAGCTTGTGATGATTTGATGAAGGTTGATCCACTTGATGGTTGATTCAATTGAGCCCCATGATGAAAATTTTGCATAAACTAGCTAAGACCTTGATAAAATTGATGAAAATAGATATGCTTGAGGATGAAATTGAGTATAGTAGAGTTGCTCAAATTGTGGATGATCAAAGTGAGGAGATAATCCTCTTATTTATAGAAAGACAAGATGGAAGAATGCTCAAAATGAAGCAATGTGGGATCATTCAACATCCAATGGGAAAGTGCCACTTGTCAAGATGTGAATGGACAAAGGATGTGCACATTTTGATGAATGTGCCCATAAATGCAATTAGGTGGAATTTGAAGATCATGAAATGACAAGTTTGAGGGGGATGAAAATGAATTAAATGCCACTTCGCTCAATGCACAAGGACATGTAAGAGGGAATGAATGTCTTTTTGGAAGGACAAAGTCCACTTGGAGGGATTTTTGAAACTTGGAGGAATATTCTCCTAAAGATGCCAAGTTGAGAGAAAATAGGGATTTAATTAATTAATTAAATGTATTTTCATGTGCAAGTGGAAAAAGCTAGAGGATGGGACATGGATTAGAGTTAGCATTAATCAGGATTTGATTAATTAAGATGATGTTAGGTGATTTGACAATTTTGACTTAGATTTTAGGATTTAAATAAATCAAAGTTGAGAGGAAAATGATTTAGACTTAGTTAAATAAAGATTTTGATTTATTTAATTAAAGAAGATGGTGTTAGATTAAATCAAATAAGGTTTAATTTATTTAATTTAATAAGATAAATTTAGAGATTTAATCACAAAAAATGAATTATTTAATTAAATAGAGATAAGAGGAATAATTAAATAACATTCATTTATTTAATTAATCAGAGAGAATGATTTAATAAGATAAAATATTATTTATTTAATTAAGGGATCAAGAGTGATGACAAGCTAAAGAGATGATTTAGTTTGAAATGATGTTAGTAGTTAGGATCAAGTGTGTAGTGTCAATCAGTACATTTTACGTGTCTACATTTTACCCCTCTTTGAAGTGGTGCACTTGTGTTGGTTCAAAGAACAAACATGCCTCGATCAAAAGCCAAAAAAAATCTGATTTTCAAAATGCCCCAATGCTGCCCCGGCAAACGAATTATGCTGACATATTGCCCCCTTGAGAGATCAAATGAATATTTCAACTTTTTGGGTGATCTCGCAAAAAAAGGGGACAAGGTGGCCAACAGGTCCAGAAAGGGATCCTAAAGGAATTCAAAAACATGCCAAAATAATGCAAAAGCGTCCCATGAAATAGAAAAAAATGGGCTAGAGACTGAGAAACCACACTAGAACTGACTAAGCAGAGGTCAAAAAACCTAATTTTCAGGCTTAAATAGGCCTCAAGGGACCACTTCCAATTCATTTGCACATTCAACCTTTAAATATTTTTTATCCACTCATAAGAAGGCACAACAATAGCTTCCCTGACACCTTTCAGATCGAGTACACACAGCAGAGACTACCTGGCATTGGACCA